>JAJHUR010128698.1:0-16079 GCA_027495735.1 Lutjanus campechanus | reverse complement strand
CAAAGAGAGTAGTGTAATGGTCGGACAGGTGAGTGAGATTTAAAAAAAAAAAAAAAACATGAGACAAAGAGATGAAACGAGATGCAGAGGTGGTCAAGAAGAGAGAGAGAAGGGAAGAAAATGAAAGTCTAGCCTGAGGAGTGGGGGGAGTCTGGGCCATTACATCACTGCTGCAGTGGCTGACATTACTAAAACACTCTGTCTCTCTCTCTGTCTACAGCAACTGCCACTGAACAACTTATTGTTATGTTATGGTCATGTAACAAGATTATGTCATCAGAATACCAAAAAAAAAAAAAAGGTAACTGTAATACATTACAGTTACAGAAAGAAAAGATGTACTCAGATTACAGATGCATTTAGTAAAAATTGAGATTATTAGCAGGATGACAATTTTAAAATACATCTTAAAATAAAGAATGATACACAACCATGCACACATTAGACCACATTACAATATATGACGAGTCTCGCAGCACCACCAGTTAATCTTACAGTTTCCAGGTCATTATCACGGCCTCTAGTGAAAAAAAGATGTTTCATTGGGGGAAAAGTCAACATTATTTTGCCTTTAAATCAGAAATGACAAACAACATCACAGTACAGTGACGGTTTTGCCTTCACCTGTGAAAACAGTGTCAACATTCAAGAAATCAATGTCTAATTTAAAGATACATTAACAGGAAAGGAAAGACCAACATTGGCTAAATATGCTACTGTTAGCTACACAGACCAACTGTTAACACTGGATGCACACATCAATTGCTGCCATTAGCTATGCAGACCAACTGCGAACATTAGCTGCACAGAACAACCACTTATGTTAGCTACATAGACCAACAACTGACGTTAGCGACACAAAACAACCACTAACATTAAGTACCCAGTTAGCTAGCTTAGCTGTCAATACAAATACCACTACTACTGGTGATACTGGTGACCATTCCGGTGTGTGGGAATAAGTTTATAGCAGTTTACTTGAATATATGAATATATACTGTCTGTCCAGAACCTCAGGTAAATATAGTTTATGTGGAGGCTGACAGATAAAAGTAGAGTTATGTTAAACTGTAATGACATTTAAATATCCCTAAGGCCATAGACTGCAGTGCATCAGTTTTCACTGGATTTATTTCATTTTCTTCTACAAACTACTGCCATCAGAATGATTTGAAAGATGCCATAAAAGCATCATGTGACAGTCATTATTTGCATGGTCTCAAGTAGGGATGAAACAATGATCAATTTCACAATAAACAACAGTAAAGTTCCTGATTATTAGTATTACTGTTTTAAGTTTTAATCATCTTTAATTACCAGACTTTGAAGAACTCACAGTAAATGCTGTCCAGCATCAACCAAAGTCAACAACAGTCTCCCAGATGGAGGCGCAGATGACATCGCAAAAGACATGATTCCAAGTTGTTGAAGGGAATTTCAAGTTTTTTCTAAAAGTTGGTGAAATGATTTCAGTGTGAGTATCAGAACTTCCTGAAAATTTTCAGCACATTCTAACAATCCAATAAAACTGATAACTGCAAAAAATGTTGGTCATTATAATCATGATATGATATATATGGCGATCTGATCCGGTCTGTGGTGAAAAAAAGCACCTTTAATGCACAAACTTTTACGGACGTATTTGCCCCAATATCTACCGTTATAACTCGTTTCGCGGCTGCCGGTTGCATCCGCCTCCCTCAATACTGAACCAATTTTAATAGTTGTACCTATCAATCATACACACATACACATGGGGAAATAGGGCCCAGGTTGAAATTTTTTTTTAAGCATCTTAAACAAATGACAGAAGCTGCAATTTTTCTGGTGAATCAACTCCTGGGGCCAGTTTCACAAAGATAGACTTTGACCATGACTTAGTCAGTCAGACAGTCAGATTTCAGACAGACGTCTAAATTCATCCATTGCACAAAGCAGTTTAGTTCTTGGCTACCTTATTAGGACTATGGCACAATGAATTCTGGGCAAATTAAGCCCTTTTTCCAAATTAAAAAAATGGCTGACTGAGTGACTGCATCCAACTGCTCTGCTTCCAGCAGAAAATGTGTCTTTTGGAGGAATTCAACAGTTACAAGGACATTTTACTTGGAAAGTTTAGTGATGAGTGTAACAATACAAAAGAAAAATCTGATATGGGAACAAAAAAATGCAGCAACATCCATCCATCCATCTTCTTCCGCTCATCCGGGGCCGGGTCGCGGGGGCAGCAGTCTGAGCAGGGATACCCAGACTTCCCTCTCCCCAGACACTTCCTCTAGCTCTTCCAGGGGGATCCCGAGGCGTTCCCAGGCCAGCCGAGTGACATAGTCCGTCCAGTGTGTCCTGGGTCTACCCCGGGGCCTCTTCCCGGTGGGGCATGCCCGGAACACCTTCCCAGCAAGGCGTCCAGGAGGCATCCGGTATAGATGCCCGAGCCACCTCAGCTGGCTCCTCTCGACGTGGAGGAGCAGCGGCTCTACTCTGAGCTCCTCCCAGGTGACAGAGCTCCTCACCCCATCTCTAAGGGAGCGCCCCGCCACCCTGCGGAGGAAACTCATTTCGGCCGCTTGTATCCGAGATCTCGTTCTTTCGGTCATGACCCAAAGTTCATGACCATAGGTGAGGGTAGGAACGTAGATTGACCGGTAAATCGAGAGCTTCGCCTTTCGGCGCAGCAACAGTAAACAGTATTAATCCCACCGCTGAGGAGAGCATCAAAAATGCTTGAAAAGATAGAACAATATGGTACAAGACACAAAAAAATCATTGCTCTCTCCATAACAATGTTAGCGAACCACAAATTACGAGCCATGCTACTGATCAGACTGGCTCTGATTGTTACCATGGTAACATGGGTCTTAAGCCTGTCTGGGATTTAAGGTGTCTAATATTTGGGCTTACAGTTAGTCAGTTACTTTATTATTTTTATGAAATGGTCTACTGGTTGTATCTAGATGGGAACCCCAGACCCACAAAAATGTTTGCGGAAGTGGCCTCTTTTTAAACAAAGGGTCCATTATTTTTTGTTTGTTTGGGTTGTTTTTAGGTTTTTATATCATCATTATATCATATGTTATGGCATCAAAATGCTAGATTCCCCTCAGCGCCGTAACCTACATCACCATGTTTTGCTGAGTGAGAGTTTCCGAGAACCAAGATGGAGTCACACTTTAACTCAAACTATGATCTTCACCTACCTCTAAACAAGTTTTTTTTGTTCCTTAAACCCACACAGATCTATACCACAAAATCTCACGAGAGTTTCACAAATCAAGGGTTCCCTCTAGACACGACTGCCACTCTTATCTGTAATAAAGTAAATTAAAGTTAAATCTATTCATGTAATAACAGGACAAATATTGTGATGTTTGTGCGTGCAGAGGATCCTTGAAATTCATCAGAATTACTGTATGTTGTATGTACTTTATTTGCAGTGGCTTGTCATTTTTTTAATGGCTCTAACACCTGACACAGGAATTAAATAAATGGTTTACGATATAAATAAAGTGACATGTACGCAGGTCAGGATCGCCTGCCTTTCTGCTTCAGCCTCCAGTGTGATGGAGCTGCTGAGGACGAAAGGAAAAAAGAGAGGCTAAACAAACAGCAGAAGGTCAAACAGACCTGCTGGGAAATGCCACTAATGTTTTTCTTCATGGAGACGGCAGGGGAGAGAGAGACTGAGGGAATGCTTACATGTTTTCACATCAGATACTTTCACTGTGTTTGAATGTACATGTGGGTTGTTAAAAACTGACAAACGGTGCCCTGCTCGGCCATACTGGATGTCAGTGTGAGTGTTTAAAGGGGAGGGAACAAGAGCAACAGAGTTGATGGGAGCACTAAAGAGTACAAAGGAGCTGAATGATCAATATTTATGAATATTTGAGAGTCATCCATTTGAAAAACTGCAGTAGATACTGTCACTTGTAGTCAGTTAGGACCATCTGAAGATTAAATTAAGTATGAGTGAAGCTTTATTGATGTGGTGGCAGTGATGAGGAAGCTGCTTAGAGCAGGGATTCCTTACATTTTTTGCACAGAAGACTCTTTTTTATATCGACAACATTGTTGTGCATCAGCCAATACCTGTGTGTGTGTGTGTGTGTGTGTGTGTGTTAGGCCTTTGTATTTCCCCTACCCTCCGAATCTGTCAAGCTAGCTAGGGCTGGGAACGGATCAAAAGTTTTCTACACCGATACCGCTACCAACACCTTGGCCTTGATACCGGTTCCTGAAATTATATTACGTATATATACTTTTTTCAATGCCAATTTTATAAAATGAAAACAGAAAATCAATAAAACAATATCACAAGACAGGAAGCGCTGTTTATTTATACAACAGTTCTACAAGTGTCTGTGTAGGTTCTCAGTCATCCAGGTCATGGTATCCGTAGCAAGGTTTGTTGTAGGCAACTGGACTTCATAGAGTTCTTGAAGACGTTTCGCCTCTCATCCAAGAGGCTTCTTCAGTTCTGACTGACTGGCTTGGGAGTTCAGGTATTAAACCACTGTGTGGTCGTTAACACCTAGAGGGGGCATGTGTCTCAATTGCCCCCCTTCCATTGTGTGGACCCTTGAGTTTCACCTGGGGGGGAGGTGTGAATGAGGGTCATTAGGGGCCCTGTCACCATGTGACTTGTTGGAGTCACATGATTTCAGGTGAGTATCAAACTGTCTGGGGAGTGTTTTTAAAACTGCATTGTATGTAGCAGATAAATTATGTCTTAGACCACCTCCTCTGTTGAGAGATGGCCTTTCCAGGTTAACAAAAATGGCTTCTTTTACTCCTCTCTCAAACCATCTGTCTTCCCTGGCCAAAATCCGGACATTGTGGTCTTCAAAAGAGTGTCCTTTATCCTTCAAGTGTAGATGGACTGCTGAGTCCTGACCTGAGGAGGTGTCTCCTGTGTTGAGCCATGCGCTTATGCAGCGGTTGTTTTGTCTCCCCAATGTACAGGTCTGAGCACTCCTCACTACACTGAACAGCATACACTACATTTTCCCGCTTGTGTCTGGGTGTTTTGTCCTTGGGGTGTACAACAGTTCTACAAGCGCCATTTATTGGTAAACAGTAACAAGCGACAACAGATTATGATTTTGTGAATTTACTAATGTATTTTAAGGCATTTTTTCAATACTTGATAGTATTGAAGTGATTCTATTGGTACCATAAAAGTATCGAAGTTCGGTACCCAACCCTAATGCGAGCTAGTTTCAACAGTAATAGGAAAATAGCACCTGCAGATTAAGGGTTGTAAGTTGGTGATGATGGATGCACTTTCATATTCTAATAGAGAGCTGCAGGAATGAGTCCTAAAACTCAGAAATTAGTTACCATATCAGCAACTCAAAGTCAACGGGTTTTTGATGAGATGCTGGAAATGAAGTCTGTGAGATTTTCATGTTTTGTTTTATGAAATTAAAGGAGCAATATGTAGCAATTGCACATCCAAAAATGCGTCCAGCAGTCCAAACGGCAAGTTGGAGCTTTAGACTGTTTATTAAATATACAATCTATTACTGAAGCAAGTTGTTCCCCCTTGATCAGATCTTTATAGCCGTCAATTGTCTGTCAATGTAAAGTTAAGCCTGTTATACTCAAAACAAAAGCCCACCGCTCTGAAAATACACACTCTGGAGATTGAGTTAAGTGACTGCCTTTCTCAAAGCCTGCCAGACTACATAATTCCTAAAAAGTAATTTAAAAAAATATTTTTTATGACTCATAAACAGACACTAACTCATTCTGCAAACATTCAGCATTTATAATTAACGTGAAACGGGCCTGCAAAAACAGTTAGTTCAGCTCAGAACAGAAATTTCAAAGAAAGACTCCACGGCTGCAGGTAATTTTATGATTTATCACAGTGAATATATCACAGATTTCTCTTTTAAATATGTCGATAAATCCTCCACTCTTTCACGTGTCAAAGGCAGTTGCTAACAAGTGGCTAAACGAGACTACAGGGATCGTCAGGGACATCAGCCTAAACGTCACTTTGCAGGGCTGATGTTGAGTCATGCAACCATAGTGTAGTTCAGTTAAAGCCTAACATTAGCTTTGTACTTCAGTCGATTGCATTTATGCTTCAAAAATCATAAATGTGTTGTTCATTTGTGAAGGTTATCTTGCTGAAGAAAATCAATATCATAAACTTTTGTTCGGCACAGAACTTATTTTCTGCACTGATACAAAACTCAATGAAAAAATCCTGTAAGATTTATCATCCCTGAGTGTTGATTTTAAGTGGAACTTTTAGCATTTATCTCAAAGAAATAAGTAATTCGATACAATGCTGATATAGCTGCTGAACAGCAATTTAAAGCAAAAAGGCAAACCTAACGGCAACAAGCCCTGATATATTCCACTGTATGAATTTCATCAACACACAGGGCACCAGGTCTAATTAAATAAAGTGTGTATGCATCAGTAATTAGCATAACCTTACTTACACACCCAGCAGGCCAACTCATAAGAGAAATGTTTCTTGACTTCCAAGCCTCACCAGACATTCATTTGCACTTGTCTCCCCATAATTTCATGCTGGACAGAAAGAATAAAATTAACTTGTGTGAGCTCAAAGTTTTACATGATGATGACAGCCATCAAGCATATAGACCAGCAAACCACAACAACTGCCTGCAGAGAGCTGCAAAGTCTTGATTCTCAGCAGTATGAGGAGCCCTTTCACATTACAGGGAGTCAGAGTAAAGGGTTAATATAAAAACGCTGATACTACATTTCTGACCAAAGGAAATTATCTGCTTACTTTCTTACATAAAATAAATTCAGCCTATTACAGGGACTGTTCACCCTGAAATAAAAATAAATGTTTCCCTCTGGCTTGTGCTGCTGTTTAACCATGTATATTGTTTTGGTGTGAGTTGCTGTAGAGACGTTTGCCTTTTTTTTCTAATGGAACAAGATGGCTTATGGTGCTTGAATACCATTTATCACATTGTTATGTTTCATGATACTGTATTGACTCTCAAAAACCGTATCATGATATAGTGATATATGCAAAGACTTGTGGCAGTGGTTAATTTTGTGTTGTGTTTAAACTAGGAGTGGGCAATGTTTGTCAAACAGGCAAAGGACAATGTCGATAGACAAAGATCGTGATGATATTGTTGGTATTGTTTTTTAAAAAATACTTTGTTTTCTGCTTTTTACATGTATGCATGTTGAATATGGACATTAATTATAAACTGTTTAGTACTTTATGCAGTTTTTCTTTTAATGAATCAGGTGCTAGGTGCTATTATAATAAACATATCCTTCATTTCTGCGCTCTCTGGCTGACACTCCCTAAAATACATTTTCATGAGTTCTAATACACTTTTAAATCACAATGTTAAGATAGTAGAGGATTCAGAGGATGATGCCAAAAAGTAAACTTTTTAAACTCAGATTTTAAGCATATGCTTATAATGGTGTGCTCTTTATACTATGACAGTTTTCCTGAAATTAGATTTAAAAAATAGAAATATATCCCCTTGCTTATAGCAATGCAATATATCACAGTATATTGAATTTTAGCCCTCCTAGCTAGTGTTAGTTAGCTGGATATGCTAACATTTGTAGCTTGTACTAAAGCAGTTAAAGACAAAGTTGAATCCATTCTATACGTCGTGGCTGAGGCTGAAGAGAAGAGATCCCGTCTGGGCTCCTAAGTGACCATCTAGAAGCCGACCATGAGACACAGACTCAGATCTGATCGACCTGGGGCGGGCCTGCCTTGACTCAGGGCGTCTTGTGATAAAAGGCCTAAACACCCAATGATGTTGAGGTCCCACACTGATGGTGTGTCATACTGTTAGTTTCATATAGTGGTCACCCCCAAAAACAACCCTACTCAGGTAGGTAAAATGCTGAATCTTCATGTGTGATTACATGTTTTATGTTTGTGAAAGACAACAAAAAAGAATCCACTGTCCAAACTCATGAGACACTGAGTATTGCATTTCTTACAGCCCCATGCACACTGCTGCAACATGTAGATAAAGACAAAGCTTGCAGGCCTGCAGCACCCAAGTTATAGTTGCTAACCTATGACTGGACAGTTGCTGTTAGCAGGCAGGGCTTACCAAAGGCCTCACCTTTGCTGTTTTGTTATATTCATTGACAGAATATCTTGGCACAGTAGAGTCCAGTTCAGCTACGGGGCATCTCCACCAGTTGTAGCTGATGATATCTCTACAGCAAATATCTCCAAACCTGGACAACTCGCACCAAAACAGACTAGATGGATAAATAGCACTACAGTTCAGAGGAATAATATGTATTTTGGATTTTGGTGTGGACTGTACCTTTGAAATGATACATGTTTGATGTTAATGTACTGACTTTATTGATAAGGAGTGCAATTTTGGGTGCAAATTATGTGTAGGTTGCAAGTGTTAGAGCTCCAGGGATCTGAGGATTATTGAGGCTGCAAACAGCCGAGGTAATGTCAGTAAACTACATACATTTTACAGCCATTATTGAACAAACCAGCCAGACTGTTCTGCTTTAACCAAAGTAATCAAAAGGCAAGATCTGAAGTTGGTGAGTCCATCTTTCTCCCTTTAAATTTGTCACTTCCAAATTAAAATGGACACCAGAAATTAATTTGGACAGACAGAGTGAATCTACATCTACTGTCTCAATTAGTGTGGTTAATACACTCTGCATACCTGTACCGTGTGAAAGTGAAACTGCCAAACAGATCGACTGTCTGGGAGTGTCTAGACATGCACACACACACACACACACACACACACACGTGCACGCACACACACACACACACGCACAAATCATGAGTACAGCCTGTTGTTTTCACACATACACACTAAAAAATGACTAAACCAATGTAAACTAGAAATGCGTATTATTCTATGTGTTTGGATTCTTTGATGTTTCATAAAAACATATGAAAAACATTCATGAATTCAGTTACACACACATGCAAACACACGTTGCCCAGTATGACAAGGTAACAGAGAGAAAGAGAAACAGGTGGGACAGAAGAGAAATGCATCTGTTTTTGCTGTCCTACAGTGAAAATTACAACTGTGTCTATATGAAAGCGGCACAGTGACGCAGCATCTTTGCAGCAGCACCCACATCCATAAGCAGTGGAGAGACAGAGAAAGAGGGAGGGAGAAAGAGACAAGAGGGGGAGCTGACAAAACACAAAGAGAGGGAGAGATACTGAGAGACTCACCTGGCTAGATGGGATGTTGTCCGCGGCTCAGAAGAAGGGATAACATCCGAGACCTGAAAGGGTGAGGGAGGATAAGGGGGGGAGAACAGTAGTGAGGGGGAGACAGAGAGAGAGAGAGAGAGGGAGAGAGATTAGATTTGGCTGCCAGTACTTTGGGAGTGCAGTGGCAGGTGGCACCGTGGTTAACACACACACACACACACACACACACACACACACACACACACTCCTTGAGAGCTCCCTTTTTTTTCAGGAACTTAGTCTAAGCCAGAGGTGCTTTTTGGTTTGCTTCCCATATAGATGCCTGGTCTCCTTTAACCAGTAATGTTCTGTGAAATCTCCACCTGGGCAGGCAGTGACCTATCCATGTTGCATAGCCCCGTAATCTACATTTAATTAACGCAGCAGCCGCAAGCTCGTGCAACACATGGACAGACAAAATATAGCCTGCATTAGTTGGGTTGTAAGTCAACAAATACTGTATGTCTAAGGCCGACGGCAAAGTAAAACTAAAGGACACATCTACACATTAAACGCCAATAAGAGAGAGTCACTGCGGCAGGAAATGTAGGAAATTATAATGTTTGGCAGTGTAACAGATCACATCAATGAGGCTTTTTAAGATTTCAGTTTTCCTTTAGCTTTGCATTGTGCATGCTGATATGCTCAGGCCCACATCAATGAGACTCTAGCCGAAGGTTTTCAAGGTGATCTGAGTGGACAGTCTGTTTGAAAGGTCTGTGGGGTCCTCCTGTCTATTCTGAGCTGGAATAAATTTTGTATGCCCATTTCACATTAATTAGAGTTTATGAGCTGTAAGAAATCATTAATAATCTTGTAGAAGGAGTAGATATTTAGAGATATCTACTCTAAACTGAGTTAAACAGTTAAAGTGAGCAACAGGCTTAGCTTTGCATTGACAGATAATTTACAGTTATAATGAGTTGATCAACTTATAGTGTAGGACTCATTGTTGCTTGTCCTGTGCTCCTGCAGAGCTCAAGCAGTGTTCCTGCAGCCTGCCTAAGCTTCCTCGAGTCTGTGGAGGAGGGGGCAGGGGGAAAACAACTCACTTCAACCATAGATCATATATTAAATAGCATTTCAACCTATTTAATATACAGTCTATGGCTCCAACTTGCTATTTGGACTGCAGTACTCATTTTTTTCACGCACGATTGCTACAAATTGCTCTTTTAAGTGAGAAATATCCATGCTGACCACTGCTGTCGAGCTAAAAAGTAGCACACATTAGGGAGTAGTCCGAGCATCACAGTAAAACTGCAGAAAAAAAAGTCTTTAAAACCTCAGAGCTTATTAGCCTCTCCAAGTACCACGACTGGAACTGTGACTGATGTTAAAATACAGTAACTGACAGTTATTGCAGGAGGCAGGTTTACCCCTGAGGTAAGTCAGATCATACCTCCTTACTGTTTGGTGCTAGCAGGTGCTGTGAACACTTCACTGGCGCTTCTTAAGTAGCTTCTAGGACTTGTTGTCCACTTCATTTTCAATGAGGCGACTGCCATGATTGCTCATTTTAGGTATCTGCCATCAATCAGTTTATTTCATTATTAAAAAGGAAGACTATTTTATCTCTTATATATTAGATTTTATTTATTAAAAAAAGACACAACCTGTGTTTTTCAATGGTCTGCATGTCTCCAATATGGTCTGCGTTCCTCCCTCTTACCACTCCTAACACACACACACACACACGCACGAACATACACACAAACACACATACCATCAGTGTATCTAAGGGACAGATGGAGAGGGAGAGGTGGAAGCAGAGGTGAGAAAGTAGTAAGAAGTGTCTGAGGTGGGAGAGTATGACTGATAGTGGTGTCCAATCAGTTGTGGATCTAAAGGGAGCCCTGCGCCATCACCCAGCCGGGAACAGCAGAGTGCACATGAGAGGAAGAGAGGAAGAGATGGAGTGACTGCAAGAAAGGGGGAGCTTATCAGTGTGTGTGCTTGTTAATGCCACATGTGCAGCGTTCATTCGACAGCAGCCACAAAGGCTCAGAGGTGTCTCTGCTTCTCTTCTCCTCCAAACACACACAGTTGCAATCTTCATGAAAGGGTAAACAACGACCATGCAGTTCCATTTAACAGACACACAGTCGCACACAAGAGCAGACACACACTAATTGGCTTCAGTCCAACAGCCAGAGTCTGAACGTACTGCGTGTGTAGACACAGCGGGCCACTGGGGGGTACCTCAGCAAGGGGGCAATGAGTTCATGTCAGTGTGAATGGCACCGAACTAGTAATAGACCACATAAATCATTCATGTCAGATACCTAGCAGAAAACATTTCCAATATCCAGTTCTTTCCTTTGATCAATGTGGACTGCAAAATGATTTCCTGTCTTACTTAATCTTGAGGGTTAGGGTAAGATAGTCGCGCTCCAAGGATGGCTGAGACACGTGGGCCCTCTAACATAATCCGAATCTACCCTTTAACCATGGGACTATTCTTGCCAGGCACCAAAACCAACCAAACATTGGAAGTGGTGCAACACCAAGGAGGCGCTCCATCTATTCCAAGGTCTAAAACAGGGCTTCGCAAAGTCCAGACAGAGGTCTGGATCAGGGGTGGATTTAGTCATTTTGGGGCCTAAGACAAACCCTTGTTCTCCCCTTTTTTCAAACCTTGAATTATCATAATCCTCAAGTCATAAAATTAAATATTTATATATGGTCGAGTGTGGAGTCTCATAGTCTCAGGAAAGAAGCTGTTCTGTAGTCTGGTGGTATGGCAGTGAATACTTCTGTATCTCTTGCCAGACAGCAACGAAGGGATAAATACATATTTTGCCCTGGCCTTTGGGCTTTGGAGTTATCGACCAAAACTCTCTAGTAGACAGAAAGTAGCTCCAGTAGATTCTACTGCAAAGAGAAAGTAGTTCCAACATGAGACTGCTCACAACAAGGTCTGTGGATTATCTTGAGTGAATGGGTCATGATTTTTGGAAAGAGATGCTGGTTTTGATTTTTTTAAATATATTTTTTGGCCCTTAGAGCACCACAAGCCGAGTGACATTTAGTAATACAGTATTATATTTGAGAGAAGGCAGACATCTCTAACTGTCCCTGATTCCATTTTAGGGTATGGACTTTTACATAAATTAATCAGAAAAAGGCTGAAAAAAAACTTTAACCATGACTTTATGGGATGCTTTATGGAGCACTTAGTGGCTTGGGGCCTTTGGCAATTGCCTACTGGTTAAGTCCCCCTGATACACTGAACGGCAAGTCAGTCCAGCCCATACCTTGTGTTATCAATCCATCAACTATAGTAGCGTTAGTTGCCGAAGTCATGCGTTAACTTTACATAGAAGAATTTGCTCAGCTCCTCAATCACATTTTCTCCCACTAGGCTCTAATGTATTTTGATTATTATGACTGCTTAAAAGTTATACGTGAATTGAATAAACACTATTTTGTTATCACCAACTGTTGTGCACCTTGAATAGAAATCAGATGTGGACGTTTCAGTAGTAAGTTTGCAACCCCCTGTCCTAAAATGTTTATGCTTTGAATCATCAGTTGAGAAACCTCCAAGTTGCACCTTCTTTTAGCAATCAAATCACAGCTTTTTTCTTTAGATGTGATATCATTATGGCTAGGTATCGAAAAAAACCCTACTACCAAGTAGTATTGGAACTTCTCTTGTCAAGTATGTTAGATATCGCTCTATTACACATTCTTCGTGTCTGATAAAAAATTAATGCATAAAACATGGAAGGATTATTTCAGGAAAATCTGAGAATACTAACTAACATGAAGAAGCACCTAAAAAAGCATGAATAAAACTTCAGGGTGTACAGCTGCACCGCATAAAAAAAGGTATCAAACAGAGTACTCTGTTCGTAGGTACGATACCCAGCCCGAGACATAGTACACAGCATGACAGGCTATGAACTTTAATAAACCTTGTCTCAAAAGTACTTAAAATACCAGTGTGTAGGATTTAGTGGCATCTAGTGGTGAGCTTGCAGATTGCAACCAATTTGACCCTCACCCTCCTCTTCTAAGCATGTAGACGACACTACAGTCATCATGAAACTTGCAAGAAACAAGTGTTTGGTTTGTCCTTGCAACATGGCAGACTCCACAGAAGAGGATCTGTGGCCTCTGTAACTATTCATTCTAAGGTAAAGAAAACAACAACTCTTATTTTCAGTTGATTATACGCTAATGAAAACATACTTATCAACATTATATTTCATTTCTGCCATATTCTGCCAATAAATCCTCCTAAATCTTACACACTGGTCTTTTAACTGCAAACTGTGATGGAAACAGAGAAAGGTGATGGAAACGGAGGGCAGCACGACTAGTTTCTGCTCCAGTGCTAAATGCTACTGTAGGAAAGCTGACTACACACAGAGATGGCACCGTGCCAGCAGCTGCCGGTTGTAGCAGCTCCCGGTGTTGAGTTATTTTGTGTATTTTGTCATCATATTAATTACTTATTGCATGTACTTTTGCTGCTCTATCTATCTATCTATCTATCTATCTATCTATCTATCTATCTATCTATCTATCTATCTATCTATCTATCTATCTATCTATCTATCTATCTATCTATCTATCTATCTATCCTGTCAGGAGCCAAGCTAACTAAACAACAAACCATAAAGGAGTTGTTGTCTCATCACAGATCATGACAACAGAAACTAAAACATTGTAAGCTGTCACTGTATAAGAGATTTGCGTGGGGCAGCTTAATTGTAGTGAAGCATGGATAATGTATTTCTCATATTTTGTAGATAAGGTATATTGAGGAAAATATATCAGTAATGACACTGACAATTTAATTAAAAAAAGAATATTCAGCCAAACTGCTGACTCATTCTGAAAACTCTGACTGACGTTCAGCCCTCCCAAGGTCCTTTCGCTGAAATCATCTCTCCATTGTGAACAGCAAGGACGCTCATCTCTGAACAAACCTAATCTTGAATGGCTGGAACCTCATTCTTCAAGTCATTGCACACTATTTGTGACCAGGGACACAACCAACATACAGTAACCTCATTATTGCAGCCATTACACACAAGTGGACAGGAACCAGAGTCTGAACTCTTGCCTCTCCTTCATAAATCAAAAAAGAAAACACTGTTCATGAGCCGCTGCTGGATGCTGACAACAGGTTATCCGAAATCGTGTGTTTGGACCATGGCCTCAGACATGCAATTACTGATGCTCATCCTTGGTTCACAGCACACCAGAGGTCAATGTCCAATAAATATACAATAGAAGGATGTCATCACCTGCATCACCCCCCCCCCCCAGTAGGGCTGAACTGGACCCTACTGTGCCAAGATATTCTGTCTTCTGTCTGTGAATTACAATTCTGGTCCAAAGCCCCTAAATATGCTACACATAGAACAACAGCTGTGTTCATGTTCTTGGCACATGGACTGACTGGCTGAATGCATTCAGCATAAATCCTGGCCTCCTAAAGCTCCCACAGTCTGTTTCAAGCTCCTGTCCAACACCTTTCAGCATAAGCTTTTCTAAACAAGACAAAAGTGTGATTCTGCTATAGTAGAAATTATCACTGCTACAGCTCACAGGTCCCTGCTGGCTGGTGCACAGTGCTGATACATAACGTGCTGTAGCATGCAAAAGATGTAAAGGTGGTTTTCAAGGTCTAAAGGAGCAGTTTTCTTTACAGATTAGCTAATTTAACACAAAGATGTTACATAATGAGTTGATTAAAAAATGTCAATTATCAGTTTTGTTTTTACACCCAAATTTGTCTGTATTTGTGGGGTGTTTTCAAACATGTTCAAATGTGCCTTTCCGCTATTTTCTCCTCTGATGTCACAATATCAAAAACTGCTTCTAACTGAATCTCTGTGGTTTAACGTTTAGCTTCTCGCTGGCATCCCTGTTTGTTCTCTCAGGTACGGTATTCAATTCAATTCAATTCAATTCAAAAAACTTTATTTATCCCCGAGGGGCAATTCAAGTGCACACTGAGCAGTTCAAATAAAAACACATGTGGACAACAAACACACACACACACCCACACATACAAACCACGAGTATAAAATAAATAAGTAAATGCATCTTTAAAGTGAATGTCCTTTAAGTCCAATCCAACCCTCCACCCAGTTCATGCCTCGGAGGTGGGTGGTTGGGTGGGGGTGAGTTGGAGTGGTTGGATGGGGAAAGGTTGGGGGGGTTGGGTGGGGTTGGGGTTGGGTGGGGTTCCACAAAGTTCGTGCTTCGAAGGTGGGTGGTTGGGTGGGGGTGGGTAGGGGGGGTTGGGCGGGGTTGGGTTGGGGTGGGGGTTATCAGAGAGGCAGCAGGCCAGCGATGGCTGCGAGTTGAGCAGGAGGACAGCTCTGGGCACGAAGGTTGCCCTCCTTCTCTGAGTCCTGCAGCCCGGGCACCGAAGACGACGCCCAGAGGGGAGCCATTCAAATGTGGAGAAGAGGGGGTGAGATGAGTCCTGAAGGATCCTGCTGGCTTTCCTCAGGGTCTGTTGCTCACAGAGGGTGGAAAGAGGTCTTAAGGGGAGACCAATGATTCTGGAGCAGAGCTTTACTACACCAAACAGCCGGTTTCTATTTTGAAGTGAGATGGAATGGAACCAGCACGTGAAGGAGAAGGTGATGATGCTCTCTATGAAAGAGTAGTAAAATGTTGTGAGGATGTTTTTGCTTACACCGAAGGAGTTCAGCTTCCTCAGAAGGTACTGGCGTTGCTGGCATTTTTAAAGAATCTCATCGGTGTTGTGATCAAACTTCAGCTGATGGTCGAATACTGTACCCAGGTACTTGTACCTCTCCACTATTTCCACTGGTTCCCCGTGGATGATGGTGACTTCAGCCTCAGCCAGCTCCCT
>JAJHUR010128697.1:535-20676 GCA_027495735.1 Lutjanus campechanus | reverse complement strand
ACACAGACACATTCATGCCCATGATGCGGGAAAGTTCTCATGAGAATATTGTTCCCCCTCCCCCATGTCATGTATCAACTCAAAAGTATCAACTCTGCACCTGCAGGTGTGGGGATGTTAGGTCACACATGGGTCACACACAGACAGACAAGTTTTACACAGCTAAAACAGCTTGGGGTCAAATTGACCCCAAAGGAACACCAATGCGTGCAATATGTGTTCAGCACATTGAAAAAAATATCATCATGATAATTTTATGCTTAATCAATTGTACCCATCAAATTAGGAAAAGTCATGAAATATGAAGCAAAAAAAAAAAGTTAACTATTATTTTTTGAATGATAAACATTGAATGGGGTCAAATTGACCCCAAGGATAATAGGAGGGTTAATGTGGCGGACCCTCAACGCAAACAAGAGTGAGAGCGGGTATAAGGAGAGGGTGTAGGGGACAGATTGGACTTGGGCCCAGGTGTGCTGAATCTACGGAATGACCTGTCTCTGCCCTCCACTCTCCTGCACGGAGAAGTTTGTGCAGTGACTCAAAGTCGTACTTTAGAAAATGTACTTTAACACCTTCTTCCTTTCAACATAAACACATTTAAATGCTAGATTTTATCCACGAAAAATAAATCTGCTGATCCAAGATTCGAATACTCTACATTTTGGGAAATTACTGGTTGCACACAAGCACACACATAAAAATATGTTATCTCTCCATCTGTTCGCACACACACTCACATATTAAAGTGTGTATCCCAAGGATAAACAAGGGCAGCGAAGGCTGTCATCAAAGCACTAAAATGAGTTGATTTGTTTAAGGTGCTGCGATACTGAAGGACGCAGCATCCCGTCCTCTGGCTCCAAATCAACTTTACTGACTTTTAGGTGACGCCCTGTGCCGCTCTAATGTAGTTACGCGTCATGTGCATGTGTGTGTGTGCGTGTATAATTGAAGTGTGCCGGGGCTAGTTTTTAGCTTAAGTAATTCATGAGTGCTTGCCGAGGTAGAAGGGGAGTCGTGGAGAGAGACACCTCACAGCTTCTTCCCCTGCACCCTGCTGCAGTATTCATCACTACACCTTTCCTAAAATTCATTATTCATGTTTCTTTACCTGCTGTCTTGTCCAAGTCGTCGTGGCGTTGGTTTCCTACAGGGACTTTGTTCTCGTCGACACTCGATCAAGACCTGCAGTCTCCCACTGTTTCCATCTCTGCCTCCCTTTATCGTGCCCTTCTTCTTCCATGTGCTGCCTCGTCATCTCTCACCTCATTGTCCTTCTCTTTCACTTTGCTTCATACGGCTCTTTCGCTATATCTTCTCTTGTCCTTCTACTCCCGGCTTTCTGTTTCTGTCCTCAAGTAAACTACAAGAGAGTTCTGCAGCCAAACCGGATGCATTTTATGGCTCCATGTGTTGTAGGCAAGCGACATCATCAAGTGAAAATTTGCCCAACACTTTGGTTTATGACCAAACCAGTAACATTCCTGTCAGCCTAAACTGTACCCAGTGAGCATTTTCCTGTTGAGAAGATGTTTAAAAAACGATGACTGGTCAAAAGGCTTTCCAAATAGTTTCAAAAGTTTTTTCATGGACATTTACTGAATGTCCACTTCTAGACCATATTTCGAACTACATCAAAATTTCACAGTTGAGAGAATATATAGAATATATTTGCGACATTCTGGTCTCGAACCCCAATATCTAGGACAAAAGTCTTACATTTAACCCACTCAGCCACTACAGTTTCTCAGAACTCCTCCCGTTACGATGTTCTTAAAGCTTGCGTTGTGTTGTAGTTTGTGTTTATGACATTATTTATGAAACACTGGATGCGTTAAAATGACATTTTTGTGAAATGACTTTGAGGAAATGTCCTCACATTTATCAATATCTCAACAACTGTACAAATTTTCAGAATGATTGCACAAGTTTGTGTTTTGTGACACATTGATGCTCTAACCGCATTTTAGCTGGCTGAAAAGAAGGTGAAAAGAAGTCTTGAACATTCAGACCGAATATCAACCAGTTTTTAACAAGAAATCAACATTGAATTGCTGGTTAGAGCTCACTGAATGCTTTGTGTTTAGTGGTAATTAGCAACCATTTGCATGCTAACAAGCCAGACAAAAAAGGCCAGCATGATACAGTATACTATAGCAACCTGCTAAACATAAGCATGCCAACAGTGTCCTTAGCATTTAAATCCTGCTTGAGTTGCTGAAAGGACCTGTACTTAAGATTTCGTGACATCTCATGGTAGGTTGTGGACTGCAACCAACTGAATACTGCTTGCCTCACCCTCCCTTTCCAAGCGTGTAGGAGAAACTACGTTGGTCATGAAACTCCACAAAAAAGTAACGTGACTGAGATTCCTTAAAAATTGATTTACTCACTCATGTATTTGTTTATTAAAAATGATAATAATATCATTCGCTTTTCATACTTTTTTTCATTTTTATTTTTGGTTATGTTGGACAAGGACTGTAATCCAACAGAAACAAAAAGAGCAAACACAATGTACAGACAGACACCACTGCGGTAGCTATGAGTGGCCATGTCTGAGTGAAGTATATGAGAAATACTCTGATGTAAAGGCCAGACAGAATGTACTGTGAGTGGGAGAAGAATACTTAAGTTCAAACTCCCTCCTTCACTGTTTGAGCAGTCATCATACAGCTGACAGCAGGGGGAGAGCTCGTATGGCTCATACTAACAGGTTTGTGATAATTAATGTCAGAATTGCAACATTTTAAAGGCCAGGACTGCCAGAGCGAGAAAGGGAGAATGTAAACACCTCATGGAGAAGGTCTCACAAGTATTTTAATCACATTTACAAATATGGCTTCAAAGGTGGGTAATATTGGGTTGAAGTACAGCATCAGCATTTATCAGCAATAAAACAAATTTGCTAATCAGAGCTTTGATGTTTTAGCTTTGAAAGCAACGTAAGACTGAGCTCATATGACGCTGAAAACTGCAAAGCCATCTGTCAGTGAAGTGATACATGATTATTAAAGAGTCTGGAAAACCAACATCTGGCAAACATACGTATATACTGCATATAGAAAGAGGACAAACTCAAATGGAAACTAGGTCAGGCTTATCAGTACATATATACTGTAGCAGGCTAACAAAAAGAGATTAGCTGATATGCCAACTGTAGGTACCTCAAAGTTAAATACCTTCTCTTTGTTATTGCATATACTAGTGCCCCCAAAGTCACAATATGTAAAAACTGGTCACCTGTAAAATACACATAGGAGGCAGCATAATCAGAGTAACTGCTAACTGTAGCTGCCTTTGGATCACCGGTAGGAGGTGATTTTTAGGCTCAGGGCACGGTGGACCCAGAGGGGAATGCTGGTGTGCAGTGGTGTTCAGCAGCCTCCCAGTAAACATGGTTGGACGAGGACCAAACACAGCCTTACAGACTGACTGAGGACAGTTTGACAACAGGGAGTATAGAACCAAGGTGCTTTGCAGTGGCTCTGACCAGGACTCTGACTCCAGGGACGACGAAGACACTGCAGGCTCAGGGAGAGGAGCGAGAGGAAGATCGTGGCATCAGTCGGACTTTTGGAGGCCTGAGCTGGGGGTTACAGCAGGATCGGACCTAGACTGCCAGGGGCCACACCCTGCAAGAAAACCACCTTGGTGCTGTTGGACAGAGGGCAGACTAAATGCTGCAATGATGTTACGAGACAGGACAGGCCTGTGCTAGCTTATTAGTACGCTAACAATGTCTTTGACATTATTTCTTCACATTCTGTTGATAATTTTAGTTAATTTTTAATGTCTTTAATTAACATATTCTTTCACATTGTACCTTTAATATCCCACCAGACTGGAGCTTTTTCATTTTCATTATTTCATCTACACACTCTCCACCTTATGGAGTATCTCCACATTATGTAATATCCTGCCTTACTGTTGTAAAACGTGCACATTGTTGGGCCACCAGTGCTCTTCTGCATACAGATTCTCTAAGTCTGTGGAAAGCTACCGGACAGATGAACACCATTCCTCCACAAGATATTCCCCTCATTTGGTGTTTTGATAATGATGGTGGAGAGCTCTTATGTGTTGCTCACCTCTACATTAAAATATGCTTTTAGAAACACTGCACTTCCACCCTAAAAACTGACTGGAGAGTTTTTCCTCTTATCAACTGAGTAAAGACGCAAGGATGATCCTTGTACTGTAAAAAAAAAAAAAAACACTGAGGCAATTTAGTGCCAAAAGTCCCTTTTTTCTTTTACTATATACACTATGTTCAACAAACTGCTGACTGTGGCCGAGGGGCGTGGGTTTCCATGACAGTTAAACCTAGTGCACTGCAAAAAATTTTTTCTCCCGAGTGATTTTCTTGACCATCACAGTGATTCATGTTGTTTCAAGTAGTTCATTTAAAAACACGCACATCAGCAACAAGTGGAATTATCTTATTTGCAAAATGTCATTATTGAATAAAATTTAATTGGATGCTTTTTACAGTGATGAAGCATAAATGATCGATAATATCGTCATCATACTACTCACAGAGACATGCATTTACACAGTATTTCATGAGCAGTTTTAAAGCTTTATTGTTATTCCTCCCAACAGACTCCTTTGTCTCCAAGTTGATATGTTCATTGCTTGTGGCACTAAAGCCGGCTAGATGGACCATTAATGCATTTGTGAATTATTACAGACAAGCTCATCAAGGCAGGATATCTTTCTGTGTCTCATCAAAAGTTATTCTGTCTAGCGTCCATATCCCCTCATTTTCATTTCAAGTAATTTATTCAACACATGCTGAAGAGCGATGATCTAGAAACTACAGTTGAGCGCGAGACACAATCACCCTGAACTTTGAATTTCCTCTGAGAGACGATCCAGTAACACCCTCTGATGAGCGAGCATCTCGGTGACAAATATCAGTTCAGACATGTGATATCCATTCTCAGTCATTTGTGCTGCTCAATTCAGAGAGAAGTCGCCCGTCGGCACAGACTCGCACACGCACAGTGAACGCATGAATGCCGTTACCCCACATCTTGATCTCCATATAGAGGCACCATGCAGTAATTCTATCGAACAGGGAATAACCCACGCACCGACTGATTTAGAGTAAAGCAGACACACAAATACAATGCACAGTCAAATGCACAAAGCAGAGCTCCACATGCCGGATGGTCCATATCCAACGCCTATGATCATGATAGACAGTAGATCCAGTAGATTTTGTCACGAATAAACCAACAAATAACAGAAAACAGACTTTTTTAATGTGAGAAAAAGAACCTACAGAATGAGTCGTCCAGATTTTAGAAACAAAAAAAGATGATGAACCCTCCTCCCCAAAAGTGGATATAATGAACTTGAATATAGCTGCAGTTCAGATTCCTGTGCACTCGTACCAGCAGACTGATCATGACAAACTCAGTGCAAACAGACGCTGGGTGCTCCGCGGTTCTAGAAATCCACTTAACACTAAACACCTCTGGCTTCTCAGCTGCAGTGCCATTCATTTCTAACCGGCTGCTGAGCAGAAACACACAGTGAGGGACATCGCTACCGACACCGGATGATGCATAGTAAACAGGACGGAGCAGTGTGCCAGTCATGACTAATCAGATAAAGCAAGGGGGGTGGGTGGGGGGGGGGATGCGGTAGCACCTCAGGAGTGGACACAGTTTCCTAAAAAAAAAAGAAAAAAGAAAAAAAAAAGAGCTTCCAGCACACCGAGAGAGTGATCCAGTGAAGCAAAAATCTGCCACATCACTGACACTGAGCTGTTCTTCTCCAAAGTACAGGATCAATGTTGCACAGGAGCAGCAGAGCAGAGCAGAGAGAGAAAATGCCACAAAAAAGCAACACAGCAAAGTCAAAGTAAAAGCAGTCTTACCTCTTAGTCAGATGCCAAAATCGCAGTCTTGGACAAGTCAGAAAACCATAGAGCTGGCTCCTACGATATACAGTGATACAGGAATGCTCAGCTTGCCAGAAAGGAACTCTTAGGATCCCCAATTTCTTCAGAGCCTTTGTGAATTTGTGGATATAATCTCAAGTCTGGTTTAGAGGCTGGAGTCCAGCAGAACCAGCAGCAGCAGCAGACGGCTCATTTCCATGTGCAACACGGGTGCCTCTCTGACATGCTTCTTCTTCCCTTCAGGGGACCGGGGCGCCTCAGACTGCGATCTGGCTGGGGCAGAGAAGTGGACAGCAGCAGCAAGAGTGTTGGTAGTTGTAGTAGTGATATTCCTGATCTGGGAAAGAACTGAGCATCCTTCAGTGGAGAGATAAAGAGGAGGAAGAAGAAGAAGAAGATCCAGCGCACCAGAACCGCAGGGCGCACAGCCGGTGCAGCACACACTCTGTCGTTTAAATCCCCCCAAAATGGGCTGATTCTGGGCAGGAGGCAGGCAGATCAACACAGCGCAGAGGGAAGAGGTGCTGTTGCATCAACATTGCTCTGAGTCTAGTTTGCTTTCTGTTTTTTTTTTTTTTTTTAAAGAGGAAAAATAAAAATCACCACTAAAGCTCCAACAGAATCAGCATCATCTCCTCTCCGGGGCTCCTCAAGTCTGCACAGGACCGAGTGTGTCTGAGAGATACAAGGGAGACAGTGACAGAAGGCAGAGTGTATACATGCATGCATGTGTGTGTGTGTGTGTGTGTGTAAATGTGTGGTGAGCAATAGAGGAAGATAGGTAGAGAGAGAAGAGCGGAGAGCAGCGATCAGGCAGGAGGCTGCGAGCGCAAGTGGAGCCGGAGAGCGATGTGAGAGGAGTGGAGGATGCTCGGAGAGGAGGAGGAGGGAGGAGGAGGAGGAGGAGGTGGAAGGTTGGGGGGGAGATGCCCGGTAGAGAGAGAGAGTGAGAGGCACAGAGGAAAGAGGGAGGGAGAGCAGCTCACACTGTCAGTGACTACATTAACAGCGCTGAGTAGGTGGAGTTTTCCTTGCAGCAGCAGAGAGGGGGGGGGGTCATCATTTGAAACCCAAAAGAAAAAGAGACACACACTCATGTGAGAAAGAAGGGATGCAGAGGAGGAAAAAAAGGATGAGAGGAAAGAGGAAGGACGGAATCAGGATGTTTAGAGGTTAAAGAAACCTGGGAGCTGAGGGAGCGAGAGAAAAGAGAATTAAACGTGGTGGAGTGTGTGTGTGTGTGTGTGTGTGTGTGCATCGGGGGGCGGCAGAGTCCCCAGCTGCAGTGATGCTGGCACACTGACAGCCCTCCTCTTGCCAGGGGTCGTAAACATCGATTAGAATATTTAAAGACGCACGCGCTTGCGCACCAAAAGAAAACACACGGATGCTTAAAGGCCCTGGCACACATTCAGACACACTTATATGTACACACACACACACACACACACACACACACACACACTTACTGTACATACAATTACTTACAGTAGTAGTATATTTCTTTTATTTTTACTTTTTATTACACTTTTCATTTTGATTGATACTTCACATTGTTTTATTGCCTTTTTTCATTCCTTGCATCTGTAAAGCACTTTGTAACTTAACTTTATAGAGTTGAGTTCATTTATTTTATCTGTTTGGATCATTTTAATGTGCACAACTTTGTACAGATTCCAGCACCTTTAATCCAACCGACTGGGGTGCCCGCAGACCCCTGAGATAATATCTTCATCGTAATTTACAGGAGCCCTGTCGATCACTTTGTTCCTAACACATCAGATCTTTCTGTTTTCTGTTTCTGTTTTAATTAGCTTTTTTCAAACACACTAATGTATTGTGGTCCTGGGAGACCCCTGTCAAAAGTATCTCATTCTGCCTATGCGGTTTTAATAGATTAAGTGTTTATTATCTGATCATGCGATCACTTGTGTGCGTGCATGCATCATAATCATCAGACTCAAATGTTACTGGACCGATCAACCTTTTTTTTTTTTTTTTTTTTTTTTTTTTTTTTTTTTTTTTTTGTGAAAACCTTTCTCATGGCTCGACATCGTTGACAGCCGTGGCCAGAACCATTATGTTTTCCGGTAATCAAATTCTTGTGGATGCAATATCTTAAAAATGCCTTTAGGGAATTCCGTTTAAGTCATGTCGCAAAATTTAGTCTATTCTTAAATCCCCAGAAATAAGCTAACATTTTGGTATGATGGTTGCTTCTTCCAGTAGTTTATTCTTGGGCTTTGTCAGGGACGTTGGTTGTGGGAGGGGATGGTGTAAATATGAGCTAAATTTAAAAAAACAAAAACAAATTTGAAGCCATTGAGCACATTTAGATATAAAAAAAATTAGCTTTGACCAAAAATTTTATTTTTAAAATTTTAATCTGTTGCTAGTATCTCTGTGGTCCACTTGATGGCTCTCTGAGGGCCACCAGGGGGCCACAAGCCCAGCGGTTGATCATCGCTGGCCAAACACAGGAAGAATCATAAAATCGCCTTACAACGATGCATCTTTTCCTGGCTTTGCTTCATGTGAAATCGCCCATGATATAATCAAAATCCAATGTGTTTTCTAGTTCAGTTCAGCCATGAGAGAAAGGCCCAACGTCTCTGCAGTCAGTAGTCCTTGTACGTTAAATATATTGGTCGGATGAGGATTAATATTTTGTGTGAAAATTTGCACACATGGAAATAATTTCAATTTATTTAAACATGCAATAAAAATAATGTCCAATACTGGATTTTTGAGGCTCATACACATATTTAAGAGGTGAAAACAAATCTGATAATGTATTGCCAGATTTTTTATTCCCCACAAACATTTTTACACAAATACGTACTGACCTCAAACATGTTATCTTTACTGCAATTTCTTGTTCCTCATCTGCCAAAAAACACCCCAGTATCAGTCCGTGTGTTGGTTTTGGTCATCCTAAAATGGATGTAAATAAAAAACAAGCATATCTGCACACACACAGATAGACAAATGCTTAATAGCAAAAATTTCCATGGCTCCACACACACACACACACACACACACGGAGAGTATACCTTTACACACACGCTGCCTAATTTGCTGAGGGAGCTATAGCACAGATGTAATCAATACTTGTTAAGAAAATAATATTGCTCTGCTGTTTCAAAGTGATAGAAAGTGTAGAAAAGGAGTTTGTAAAAGTCTGCCCTGGGATCAGATCTTTTCATAGTTGACATACATTTATCAAACCTTCTTTTTTTTTTTTTGTTTCAGTGCTGCAAACAGCATGCTGCAGCACATGCAATTATAAAGACATGGTTCCTTAAGCAGACATCAATATTAACAACCAGAGACTCTGCGGCTGCTGATTATCCATAATAGGTCAGAGACTGACAGCATGACAGGAGACAGTCTATGGTCAAGGGGATCATTACTGGTGACCTTTATCAGTAACTACACAATAAACTGGTTTACCCCCATGTGTAAGACACTTTTTTTCTTTCCACCGCATATAGCAGTGTGGGGGAGAGCAGGGCCTGTTTAACCATAGATAGTATAGTGGTTGAAGCGTCCAGGACAGGAACCTAACAGTGTGGTGGCTTGAACCATCACCATCATGACATCATGACTTGGCTGGTCGTTTCTAGAAGGGAACCTCAGTTTTTTGTGTGAGACTTGCAAGAGTTACCGGTTATAAAATAAGAATTTTTTGAGGTTGCTATCATCAACACCAACATTCGGTTTTTACCAGAAAACAAACCATTTCCCAAAGGAGAAAGCAACAGCATTGTTGGTACAACATTGCTGGAAGGGGCAAGAAACAGGAGAGGGACCCAAATGAAATGTCCTATAATCTGGATAAACTGATGTATAAATGTTGCTAAAATAGGACTGAAGCAACTAATGTAGATGTAATGTAATTTATTTTTAAAAAACAACAAGTGAACAAAACAAAAAGCTTTCTAGTGAAACATATTCCAT
Organism: Lutjanus campechanus; assembly: GCA_027495735.1. Lineage (NCBI taxonomy): Eukaryota > Metazoa > Chordata > Actinopteri > Lutjaniformes > Lutjanidae > Lutjanus > Lutjanus campechanus. The sequence continues at coordinate 10,799 of JAJHUR010128697.1, read as the reverse complement.
CCGTTTATGAAATATCTTTGTTACAACTGGCCATGTGCTATTGTTTAGATATATGGTGTGGAAGTGAATCAAAGTTTTGACTCAGCAATCAGAGGGAAAGCTTGCAGTAGCTCTGGCCAGATCCAACACACATCAATGCAAAGCTAATGCCAGTCAAAGTGTAAATTATCAAGCTAATCACCCCACTTTTACATTTTTACATTTGGCAGTGACACACAGACTTCATCGTAATTGGAATTTTATGTTTCGCCGACTTAATGAAATAATCTAATGGCTCGAAATCGGGCCGTGGATCATAATTCAATATGTATATAGTCAAAATGAGTTTGGAATGGCTCTTGTCTAACTGGATTTCTAAAGTTACATTAGTGAGACTGACTGAGGTTTGTCAGAAGGAGTTTACAATGTGAGGAGACTTGACAGAGACATACACTGCCTCTCAGTAGGATTCCATGCATCTTGGCATCATTTCAACAAAGCATCATTACATTGGTTTGTGCCATTAGTTTTATTCCTCAAAAAGTATGTTTAACTTACCTAACCTTTACTTTTTAGTCACACTGTGGTGCACCTCTGCCAGTCAAGCGCTTTGGTTTACACTGAAATATCTGAAAAGCTATTGGATGGATTGTCATGAAGTTTTGTACATACAATGATCGTCCCAGGATGATCCCCTTTTCACTTTTTATCTGCAAAAACAAGCGTCAGCCTCTGGGGATTAAAATGAAAACCGCAATACTGCAGTTCCTCAAATGGCCACTTGAGGCTGGTTCCAAAAGCAAATCCTTCCCCTTAGATGCCCATATTAAAATGGCTAGCTTTACAGTGGAAATAAACATGTTTACTCCCTGGTTTTGATCATGCATAACTAAGGGCGGGGCCACCTTTGGGGCTTTTCCACTGGTGCTGTGGCCGCACCGAGTCAAACCATGTCGCATTGATTTGCATTTCCATGACTCTGCGCCTCTCCACTCAGCTCCACTTCAAATGCGCACTGAGTGTATTTTTGACAGATGCCACGTCAATTAGCACAGAGCGGATCAAATGGGCAGGAAGTGAGACACAGAAAAGGCAGGGACAATCCGATTAATTTTCAAAATAAAAGACCCCCGTGCAGACTCATGATCATGCCGTGCTTGGTGGAATCAACCAGTTAGTTCACGTTAAAAAAGTATCTTGCACATGTTTGATTGGCCAAGGCAAAGGTTCAACCCAACTTTACTGGACAATTGTGCTTTTTTTTATTAAGACAAACTTTATTGACTCACTAAATCCTGATGAAGCGAGGTCATTATGATCTCTGTCCAGTACATATTCATGCTGTTGCAGAGCATCAGAGTCATCAGTTGTGAATAATATTCAAATACAAAAAATGTGCATGTAAAGGTTCTTTTGAAAAAACAGACATTTCCATTTTAATTTTCCTAAATCATGTTTTTTGTGCATTAGGGAGAATATCAGTCAAAATGGTGTTGGTTTGGTTTTTTAATTTTTCCTAAATCTGTTTACTTGTTTATTTATTTTTAATTGTGCAGTCAAAGGGTTTTGTTTTACCTTCAATAAAAAATAACTGATGATCTGTGTGTGACTGTCTTTGTTCGCATGGTGTCTGTCTCACTCTTGTTTTTCCTTGTCGTCTGTTAGAATAACTGTGAAACATCACTTGTTAATTCCTCTTCCCTGACAGAATGTACTTGGCGAGTGAAAGTGGGCTGTGACTGCTCATGGTGAAGAAGAGATGGATAAACAGCGCTTTGTACCAAATGGAAACTGTGCAGCTTCAGTACAGAAACGAAGCTAACACTCGTCTAAATTATGCATGCATGTAATGTTTTTGCTGGCACAGAAACCCGTCGCTTTAATGCTGTCTTGAAAGTGGCGAACATGCAGTCGCTATAGGCAGAATATATATGTTCTGTTTGTGTGTCACAGAAAGCACAATCTGCACCACAGCAAATTACACATGAAAGTAATTTCCATACAAAAAGATATGACTAATCTCTCACTGTTGGTTGCACTGTAAAATGGCTCTATATGAGCGCATTATGCAGCAGGGCGACATGCTTTTAGAAATGATTGAAAAACTAAATGTTCTAAAATCTTAGTGATTTTCCAGCTCAAGCAAGAATTTAGTGTATTTCTTTAAAAACCAACCAAAAAGTTAACTGATTCATTTGGCCGGCTTAAAAACCACCATCTCGAAAAGATATGTAATACATTTTACCTTTATAATACTTTACAAGTAATAAAAAGCAACCAATTTAAGGGACATTTTATTTTACACCCATGAGGGTTTTCAGGGGACGACTTTCTCATTTAACAGACTGAAAGATTCCAAAGTGTATTGGATTATTTCTACTAAAGGCTTTCTGAAAGCTGTGGGAGGCTTGTGCTCCTTGACCCAATTCATTTCTAAGATGTTGAAGAATCTACAAAAGGTTGTTGTGATCATAGTCATAACAAACAATAAAAAATAACAACAACATTCATATGTTAATTATATACCTGAGCTGTGTGTCAGCAGGTTGTTGCAGAGTTTTTCTCTCTTTTCTTTCGTTTTTTCTTTTTCTTTTTCTATATCCTGCCCCTCCTCCACTGTGAGTGGATGGCTGGGTAAAAAACAGTGGTGGAAAGAGTACTGACAATGTGTACTCAAGTACAAGTACTGTGACGTTGCTAAAATATTACTCAATTACAAGATAAAGTGCTCATGTTACATAACATGGATATTAATTCAAATTGTACTCAGTACTTAACTATGATTTTAAAAGCAACTAAGTAGATTACATCTTGCAATGCATCTTCAGTGCAAGTACAGACTTAAAAATCTACTCATAAAAGCAGAAGTACCCCAAAAAACTGGTAAGAAACTGTGACAGTGACGAGAGCTGCATTGTACTCAAAGTTGAACACTCAGTGACCAGAGAAAAACGTACAGCGCTCAGTGCACGATAAACCCTCAGTACCTCATCACACTGCTGTCGTTTGTTGCATAGAGTAAATATGTGATGCTCATATTGCAAAAAAACAAAAAATAATAATTGTTGGACACAGCCCAACTGTCCCTATTTTTTTCCACAAATGACATAAGGTTCAGATCAGGTGCTTTTATAATAAACCACTTCATACTGAAAGGTGCTTGAAATGGCTGAAAATGATGATACATGGCTTCTTTCTCCCTTCTCATAATTGGTGGTGTGGTGCTGTATAATTGTGTGCCATAATTATAAAAGGAAAATTATGAAACAACTCCAGAAATGAGATAATTTCATTGTGTTTTGGCAGATTAAAAGGTTTTAAAAGTGCACAGGGGAAATACAGAATGATACCCCCCCTCATGGATAAATGACTGCTGATGATTACTGCTCAAACATACAGTAATCATCCGAGACACAAAAAATGGTTTTAGAAGTTTTGCTAATTTTCTTCTCATTAAATGATTTCCACATCTAATCATTTCAATCAGTGTAATAATATAATTCCTCTTTGTTTGACCTCTGAAATGAAACAGAATCTCATTTTTCAAAACAGTTCCTCTTTGGAGTTTGAGCCAAAATGCATCAAACACAAAAAAATGTGGCTATATTTGTGCAAATAGACAACTTTATGAAGGTGAATTCTTAGTACAGTATGTGTGGTGTCCTCTGCAAATGAAGACAAATGTGATTCTAATGATTTTTTTTTTTTTTTTTGGAAGGTGGGTGGAAGACGGGCGCTGAGTCACCCGTTCGTTGAAGGGCATTCAGCAGAGATGGTGTAAATCTCTGCAGGGTTGCTCAGTGGACTGACTGCAGTGGGCACAAGAATGATGGCGGAGAGCGTGAGGACAAAGGAACAGATAAATCTATCTATCAGATGTGGATTTATTATTGGATGCATTTGGTCATGAAACTTACATGTCATGCCGTTGTCTGTTGAATAAATATTAAAACTTTGCCTTGAGTGGCTGTGATAACTTTGCAAATCTCCTCTATCACCGGTACGAGATGGGCTTTATGACTTTGTTTGACAAACACTAACTCTAACTGTATTAACTGACTTCCACCAAATATGAAAGTTGTTTGGAAGGCATGGACTGGTCACAGACCTGAGGGGCTGTCGTAACAATAACGGCACATAATATGTCCTGTAATTTTGTAATTATAGATGCCATTTGTTTTGGAGTTTTGATTCTAATTTATCTTTCCTAAGTCCTGTCCTTTTTTGCTCTGCGCTCCAATAACAGTTGAGCAAGCTTGGTACCTCGAGCGACTTTCTCCCTTTCTTGTAAAAGCGACATAAAGAGTCACATCTTAAGCTAGCTAATGTTAGCAAAACAGAAGCCAACTAGTTAGCTAATGACGTAGATTACCTAGCTAGGTAGCTAGCATTTTGCTGACATGAGCAAAGGTAACAGTGCGTTCAGACCGGAATTTTTGCCTCGCGTTACTCGCGCGAATTTGGCCGCGTAGTTGTTGAATTTACTTGCGTGAGTAAACAACTCGTGAATATTCACCCAAAACAAAGGGGAGCGGCTACCGGCTACGTCACTGACGTCATTGTCTAGAATCTCAACGCTGATAGGCTGTTCCGACACAGCTTCATGCAAATATTTCGCCAAAGTTAAATTTTTTGAACTCACGCGAATTCGCGCTGCGTCATTCACGTCACGAATTTGCGTATTCGCATCGCGCCAAGCCCGCGATTCGGGCCGCCGGCACAAATTCGCGTGTATTCGCGTCTTTGCATTGACTTTGTATGTAATCTCGTCGCGCGAAAAATTTGCTTCGCGTCCGGTCTGAATGCGCCGTAAGATGTGAATATATGTCATTTTTACAGGCCCCGCCAACAGTACAAGCTTGCTCAACTGTCATTGGAGCACAGAGTGAAAAGGAGGCGGGACTTCAGAAGGGTCAATTGTACTTTTATTGACCATACTGATCTCAACACCCCTCAATTAGAGTGTGGAAATTCAGCCATTTTCATCCAAATACATGACAAATTTTAAATGACTTGTGAGTAAATTTGCAAAAGAAAATGCAAATCAATGCTTGTTTCCATCAACCACCATTTTGTTGTTATTAGTAGTCCAAATAAGCAGCACGTGGCGCCAATTCTGTAGTCACAAACCATTAAACCATTGCAGAAGAACAGGGCAGAGCAAGATGGCGTAATCAAGAGCACCAGTTAAAACTCAAACAGTGACAAACTAAGCAGAAAACACAACATTTCTGTTCACATCTGTGGAGCAATCATTAATGTATTATAGAGCCAAAAACCACATGAAGTGACCATGAAAACTTTTTTGCCAAGTTTTTTTTTCAAATGTTTCTGTCCTAATCAGTATTTTCTAATGCACTATTTCAAAAATGTGGATAAAAAATAACAGCTTCAGTTGATTATAACCATCCTATTAGGAAACGTTGGCCTCAATGTGAACCTTTCACAGATTAAAGCTTTGTAGATATTTTTAATTAATTTGATTTGATTTGATCTAAAACAACTGATGGAATTAATAATGTATTCACCGAGAGCAAGTTTTTCAAAACCCGCCTTATTAAATAATTTTAGATTCTTTCATGTTATGCCTGTTTGAGATTTTCTACTTATCCCAGTTAAAAGTACATAATTATTCCATTCATAACTAGAATTCCCACTGATGAGCCAGAGTCGTCTCTGCCAGATAACGAGAGGCACCCTGTGATTTGTACTACTTAAACATGCCTGTATTGTCTGATATTTTGTTACCCATCAGTGGTGGTGGTGAGGTAAGTGATGGTGGTAGGAAGGGTTTGAGGGGTAGGAGAAATGATCTGCAAAACTGAACATCAGCTCAGTGTAACACTGTACTGTAAAATTGCATCTGTGGTTTATTTGGGTTAACCATATGCGGTTAGACATAAATGTCAAAGTAGTCAAACAGCTATGAAACTGTCTCAATTTAATACTGTTGCCTCTATTACCTCTCATTAGGTCGAGAAGATTGGCAATATTTTATTTTTTATGCCTGCCACCAGGTCGGATGCTCCTTGAAATCAGATGGAAATAGGCCTATGTACAGCAGGAGGGGATTTTTATTTGCATAATTTTTTATTTTTGATGGTATATTTCATGGTTATTACAGTGGAAAACAGTACCACTTTTGTCCACAGGGGGCTCCAAAATCAACAAAATTTGAAAGCTCCTTGTAGTAGCTTTGAAATAAAAAATAAGCTAGTGCATCAGTGTTATGAAAACATGTTTCCAACTTGTTGCTATTGACAACTTGTTGATTTTTTTAAAAATGGTTATTTTACAGATACAGTCAAGTATCTTTAAAAATGACAGAATAAGACTAATCATTAATTAAAATAGTAGTAGTAGTAGTAGTAGTAGTAGTAGTAGTAGTAGTAGTGTGGAGTATGCGTGTAGACTGTTTCATAGACAATCAGGCAACTTGGGTGCCTTTAGACAAACATACAAAATCGATGGAGCTGTATATGATGATCATTAATTATTCATTCAATATTCATTATTCATATTAAAGTTTGAAGGCCATGCAAATTATGGGAATTTCCCAGGAGAGACGACAGCACAGAGGGCTGATGGAGATGGCCTTGAAATATGGGAGAAACCCAGAAAAAAATAAGGAAAAAAAAACCCCCAGCAGTGTTGGCAGGTCTGCATGTGAACATCAGTGAGCTTCACACAGACGGACCACAGACTGAATCAAACTGATGGAAGACAGACTGGAAAGTCGGCAGATGGAGAAATAGAGGAGTGAGGGAGAGAAAAGCGATGGAAACACAACGAGAGACAGATGAAGAAGAAGTGAATTTGTTGTGGGCGAAGTGTGCGACGCGCCAGCCACGGAGATGATGAAGAATGGGACAGATCAGCTGTTGGCAGCCATGTTCCCACGAGAGTCATGTCTGGGGATCTCATCTGCTGTCACTCCATGCCTACCCCGTCACTGGAGAGAGTGTCAGTGTGTGTGTGTGTGTGTGTGTGTGTGTGTGTGTGTGTATGTGTGTGTGGGTGAGTGAGATTAATTGGTTTATTTATGTTGCGCTTTTATATATCTATGTGTGTGTCTCTCTGTGTGTGCTCGCACTGTAACAAAATGATGGTTAGCTGGTTAATGTGTTGGAAACTCTCTGAGGAAAACGGTGCCTGCACAATATCTGATCTTATTTTTTCTGATCAAATATCTGTTTCTAAAACACAATTCGCATCAGATTGCTTAATCTGTTTAAATGTCTTGGTTCAGTTTATTGTTAGGTGGAGCCCCCTAGTGAATGTAGCAAGTATGACAAGAGACGTACGGGGAGCAACAAAGGATGAGGTGGTGTGGGTGGATGGCTCAAACAAGCACAGGACTTTCACACAGCACACTGGGATTTGAGTTCTATTTGGAACAAAAAATAAACATATACAGTTTTTGAAAAAGTTCTAAGCAACTTAAATTTTCATCATGGATGTGACATCGGCTGCGTCACTTCCGTAACGTGACATACGAAACTCATTTCACAGTAATTTCCTAACCCTAACCAATTAGTATTATTGCCTAAACCTAACCAAGTAGTTTTTGTGCCTAAACCTAACCAAACTGTGACCATTTTACAACATAAACCATGTGCGTAATGTCATGTGAGTTATATTATGTGACCTACGCAACATAGTTAAGGTCTGGTGAGCCTGTTGCTGCTGGTAATATATGTTATTTTAGGAATAACTGACAATCAACCTATACTGTCGTTAAGGTATAAGGATGTGTTGCTAGAGAACAATATTTTTTGTGACACATTTTCCTTTCATCAAAACATTGCAGGGTTGCAATTTTGATAATGAATCATTATGAGTGATGTTTTCAAAGTGCCTATAAACTATCAAATGACATTGTGGAACCAGTGTGACAAGGATAGTTGTGTCACCCGAATCTGCAGCAGCCCCTCGTCTCATTGAGCATTGCTTTTGGCCTCAGCAGGGAGATGTTTTCAGAGAAAATGCTCTAAAAACACACTGTACACTACTCGCTCAGCACCAAACACCTAACAGACACTGGTAGCAACTAGATGGTGAACAGAGTGGAGCATTTAGCAGCGAGGATATTTCACTCAAGAGTTGGCAGAGACCAAAGACTGAGTGAGTGAACATTGAATGTTGGTCTGCAACTGCAACTGTTAAGAACATTTGCCATATTAGCTTAAAATGTTTGGGGTGTGTGATGAGGGGATTTACCTGGACGGGCTGCTCTCATCCACGGATACTTGGACCAAGACTTCCTGTTCGCCGGTCATCGGGAGAATGGAGTTGGTGTGAGGATATGACATTTATTACCAGATTGTATCTGCATATGAATGCAGATAAATTTTAAAAAAGCTAATAAAAAGAAACATTGATATTGATTGCATTTTGGCCGGAGTGTTTCACCTATTTTGCTCTCCACATGGACTTTGCTGGGACTACATAAAGAAACCAGAATGTTTTCCAGTACCCAAACACAGGATGCTGCGGTTTAGTTGGTTCAAGCACCTGTCTTGTAAACAGGAAATCCTGGGTTTGAGTGCCAGCTTTCTGAATTTCTCCGTTATGGGATCAATAAAGTTTATCTTATCTGGTCTCTTGCCTACAGATTGTGCATATACGGGTGTCTGATTAGATTGCCTGCTGAGGCTGAAGAAGCAGAAGACTTTGTGTCCTGAAAATCCACATTGCTAATATTTTCATCTGATAATGTTTATCAGTAGCCCGCTAGTTCCAAGAAATATTATGAAGTCAGTCTTGCTTACCACATTGGCAGATTTGTTTTTGAGTGATATTAGCAACTTCCTTGAAATCTCAAAATGTTCTTGCTGGATGCAGAAGGTTTGGAAGATGGGATTTTATTTTTTTTTATTTTTTTTACAGTACACTGCAAATTCCCAGATGACCTTATTTTCATGTGTCTCATTAAGTTGCATCAGCAATTCTTTCACATGAGTGAATAATAAAGACAAAGTGGACATGGCTGTAAAGCAGTTCAACAAGTGCAGAGACATCAGATTCATTCCTCACAGGTACAGCTGCATTATTCATAAACACCTCCCTGAATTCATGTCGGCATTTTTTTTTTGAGTTGTGTAAGCAGCGGACAAGCAGAACTGAGCTAACACACTGCAGCAGGATCCCTGCACCTCCCCTCTTCCCAGATTCAATTACTCTCCTCAGAAAGCAGAATGGGGTTGAGTTTTTTTTTTTTTTTTGGAGAGAGGGGGTTGATGATTGCGATGAAGTTCTCACCGGCGTCACCTTCATCATCATCAGCTTCATTGCTGTTTCTGATTAGCTACTTAATGGGTTCACACGTCATTATGTTCAATCATTGTGGGAGTCCCCTTCGCTCCGGCTGAATTATGCAGCCGCTGATTCGGCTGAGGAGGGGGAAACGCTGCGTGGCTGAGTTGAAATGACAAGACAAAGAGCTCGGTGGAGGCCGACAGAGCACACACACATGCTGTATGTCTGAGCCTAGACTAATGCTGGTCATTGCTATTCTGTATCTGTATCTCCAAAGCCATCAGGATCTTCTCCAGCTGTTAGAAAAGTTGTGATTTATTCTTGTAAGGGGAAAGAAAAATACAGACTAGGTGTAAAAAAAAAACCCAGCAAGACCAGGAGGGAAAAAACTCTCAATGTATACATTATATTTTGCTCATGACTCCTTGAAATATTCATTCAAATGCAACATTTTTCAAACACTAAGCTGAGATTCTCTCTCTTAGAATCAGACACAAAGTCAAAATGTGCTTCTGATAAATGTTGAGCGGTAGTACAGGCTGCAGAGGAGTTGAGCTTTCAGAAGATGTGGTCAGCCATCCCAGTCTGCTAGAAATTAACTCGAAATGATTTCAATTAGTATGTTTATTACAAAACATAATGCCACCTTGATCATAGTTTTCAGCCACATAGGCAGGGTGGTTCTAAGAATGGAAATGTCAGTCTATCCACCACTTTGGTCAAGACTGAAATATCATATTAACTGTTAGATGAATGGGCAAAAAAATGCATATTCATGTTTCCAAGAGGGTGAATACAACTGAATTTGGTTATTCCCCTGACCTGTGGTAAACTCAGGCTGTCTGAGGGGTAGGGGTAAAAAAAAAAAAAACACGAAAGGCACCAGCTGTATCTGGTGGGGCATGAGTGCACCAAAAGTGGCAAAATGATGCATTTTATCATGTTTTGTCTATTGGAAGGGGACTCTAGAGGGCACTTTACCACATTTTGTGTATCAGCAGTGTACCCTACAGGGCACTTTATCACT
>JAJHUR010128694.1:0-28317 GCA_027495735.1 Lutjanus campechanus | reverse complement strand
ACAATGAGATCCTGAGCTTCAAAGTTGAATCTTACAGCTGTTACTTAATGAATAAACGGTAATGGATTATAGGGATTAGTTTATGAGGCATATCTAATTTGTTTTACCAGTTATGTTTTGAGGGTAATGTGACTGCTGCTCTGCAAAGAGTTTCAGGATCAGGGTGGACGGTGGGTATAAGATCAATTTGCCGAGGTAAAACGTATTATGAATTGCCAGTGGAGGACAAACTACTCAACCCCAGTACTTGAGTCAAAGTATAGATACTCCTGGTCAAATATTACTCAACTACAAGTGAAAGCTGCTCAGTCAAAATTTTACTTGAGTTTAAGTACTAGAGTACTTGCTTTTAAAAAGTATTCAAAAGCAAATTACAAAGTATATTTTCTAACATCAATACATTGCTGTATTGTTTTCACGATGCATTTACTGAACCTTGTAACTCTCTGAAACCACCTAATGATGCACTGAACCACGATGCTACACAAAGTCTATAGAAACACCTATAAAAACTTCAGCATACTGTAGATATGCAATCAAAAACAAAAAAGGACAGCTGTAAGGAGTTCTCCAAGTCTGTTAAATAACTGACATTTCTTTCTGGCTTCAGAGGCAGCATATATACATTAATTATGTAGTACCTGGATTTTTTTTCTTTTTCTAATTAGAAAAACATCCTGAGATTTAATTTCATCTTTCTCCTGCTGTCACCATTGCTGAGGTATTTTTTTTTCAATGAAAGAGGGAGAGCTTGCTTGCTCTTGTTACAGAACACGCCTGGATGATGTATTTCTGCTTTTACATCAATCTCAGTTGAGAACGGGTACTGTGGTTGGTTTCCTTCTGTGAGGAACACAGCGTGTGGCCAATTGTATTTTAGAAAATAAAAATATAGCAACAGCTAAACAGCCTAAAAGTAACAAGTAATGACAACCTTCCTTGAAAAGTAGTGAAGTTAAAAGTCATAAGTTTCCAAAAATACTCAAGTAAAGTACAGATACATGTTTCCTGTCAACCATGGAGGTTGGAGGTCTGCAGCCAGGTGCTCTTAGTTCAGTTCAGTTCATGCTCAAACAGAAAATCAAACACCACAAGTTTGTGAAAGAAGAAAATAAATAGCAAAAAGGGGAAATGAAGACCTGTCTTTCGCCAGCTCACCTGCTGTGAGGGGAGATTATTGATTGGCTGGTTCCGGAGATATTTGGTCTTTTCTAGACTGAGACTTAGCATTTTTCCCACGCCAGCGTTCAGACACCATCACTTCACTTTTACCTCCATTATGAAGGAAGTTACGTTTGCCGACTCCTCAAAAACCGTTGATTGGTTGTTAAGATGGACAGGTGACAGGGGCGTGGCGTTAATTAATTCAAATGAACCAAACCAGCGTTTGGAGGCTGGTGATAGCAGGAGTAGTGGAGGGACTAACGAAGACGGTTCAGGTGAGTTTTTCGTGTTTTTCCGTCGAGTTTGAATGAAGAGTTAACGAACAGACAGACTTGAATCCATAAGGTTTTCATGTGTGAGAATGTTTAATTTTGAATATGGTGAATTCGTCGCCCGCGCACATCTCCCAGCTGAGACTGGAGAGGGGGGTCAACCAGCCTAAAGCAATAATTATTATAAACCCTCCTCTGCCTGTCTGCTGCATGTTGTGAGTTACAGCAGCACGTCTGTGTTCTTTACTCATAAAGTTCACTGAGTATTATAATGACAGGTAGACTGATTGTTCTTAGATATACATCCAGTGCGATCACGTGTATAGTGACTTTACTGTTATAAACTTTGTTGCTGCTCCAGAAAAATATTTAGTTAGAAATCAATTCTAATCCTGCTCTGAATTGATTCATTTATTATTATTATTATTATATTAATATAATAATTGCAACTTTTTGCATTAAATTAGTATGTAGATTGAGCAAGTCTTGCCTTTCTATGACCTACTTAATTTTTTGTACTTAAAAAAATAAATTTTCCAAGTAGACTCAGCTTAATTTTTTAAGTAATTTTGCACTAAAGTAAACTTAACTTTGCAAGTAAATATAAGTTGAGTTTTCATGCAAATTGATTTTACTTGAAAATGTATTTCTTGCATACAAAAAATTAAGTACTTTATACAAAGGCCAGTCTTGCTTCATCTACATAATAATTTGATGCAAAAAGTAGATGGAGCAGAATATTTTTTATCAGTGTGGTCTGGGAATAACAGACCTTAGAATGTAGACTTTAAGACTAGAAAAGGTCAGTGCAGTGCAAGTTCACCATGGCAACAGTATTGCTATGGCCTATCTTTCATTAGAAATGATAAAATATTTTGAGGGAACTTCTTCCAATGCATTGCTAAACTTCTGCAATCTGATATTGACGAATGCATCAGTCAAAAGCTCACTGATTAGTTAATGAACTACTAAAAATCAGTGTACCTCCCACACCTGTGTACACTTATAGGATGTAATAATGTAAATTATCTCCTTATGGAGTAGTGGGCATGCCAGGGCTGTAAATAAAGCAAAGGATTTGCATGAAGTGCAAGTTGTAGAGAGAATCTACAGGTCGAACCAAGATAGAAGAACAAAAATATTAAACTTTCTGAGAAACTTCTCTTATTGAGACTTAAAGTGAACATAAAGATTCTCAGTCTTTGTGCTCAAACTGCAAACAAGCTGCCATACAGTAGCTGTGAATTGATAGCTTTTTGTGCATTACACAACACACCTACACAATAAATCAATTTGTCTTTCTTTTCAACCCAAAGCCTCTTCAGAGGCTTAGCGATTTGTCGAACAGCAGCCGGTAAAAAGGCGTTTGGTCTGCAGCAGTGAGGTACGCAGCCTTTTCAACACAGATTATCCTTGAGTTGATGATTACAGAGAATTTGGGCCTGACAGCTCAGATTAGGATCAATAGGGACACTCTTCACTTGACAAGGCAATAATGTGTTCTACCGTGGCAGGTCTCCCTTTATATGTGCAGTCTGACTGAGTACTTTTAAACAACAGAGTGCTCTGGAGACACAAAGTGCTCAAAGGACAGATTAAACCAGAGGTTTACGACATGATTTTTTTTTTTTACAACAAACTGCATGACAATTTCTAAAACAACACTTGTGAGAAAGCTTAGAAAACTACAAATTCTTGGGGAAAATGATTTATTTTGCTCTCTAAATAAATCTTGCCAAGCTCAATCTTAGCCCTGCAGGCACGAGGGCAGTCCTGTTTCCAAATAAATCAGAATCACAGCAGACATTTTGCCTTGTTGTTCCAGGAAAACCACAGGTGGAACTAATATTAGTGATGGCTCACTTCCAGCAGTTATTGCAAAGCATTGCAGCAATTAATATCAGTTAACTTAAGTGTAAAAGGTCTAATATGGTCTGTCAGCTTTACTTTCACACCACACTTGTTTTCTCATCATTCGTACTTTTCTCATTACGAAAATGCATAATTTTAGGCATGTAAGACTCTAGAAGTCAATATTTTTTACTTAGTAAACGGATAGATAGCCAAAGAAACTCTATGAATAAATTTAACAATGACAGGGTTAAAGGCCATCCCAAATTCTCTTCCAAACTAGCTGCATAACATGTACATGTGCTACATGGTGATGTCACCAAGTGACGGCGCAAAGGGTTAATTACAAATGAGACATTTCAGGCAGTTCAGTTGTAGGGTTTTCTGTAGGAATGAGTTGCTCCCTTTGGTGAGGCTTTGGTCTTTGTGACTCTACAGACGTGTTACATGCACAAAAGAGACAAATTCAAGGAAAATGAACACTTCCATCTTTGTATTTTATTTCACAGTTAGAGCTGTGTTTTATGCTGGACTACAGCAGATTTTAAATTCACTTCAGGTAAAATAAAAGTGATCCAGGATTTAGATTTAGGAGATTCTTGACCTGGATTTAAGATATATTTAAAAGTTAAAAGGGGCTTCTGACTACCTCTCAGGTGTACATTGCTTTGGATAAAAGTGTCTGATAAATTAAATTTTAAATTGTAAATTTGACTAAAACCCATCTAATTAATGGATTTGACTCTAAGTTCACAGCTATAGGCTACTTTTGACTGACAGTTGCCATTATGCTACCTTAATGTTCATGTTCTTGGCAAATTATTATGTACCGCGCATTGTCAAGTCTGGTGAATCTAACTTTAACTCAGAGGACAGGACCAACAGATACTGCAGAACAACCTTAAAATCACAAGATATTATTTTAAGAGTGAAATCTGATAGGTGAATAATTGTGTAAACACAGGAATAAACATCCTAATTGTTCAGATGTTGGTTCAGTGTATTCTCACTGAATGATTCTGTTGTTTACACTTTTTTTAGTGTTTACAGTAATGATAATATTCTGGTTTACACTTGGTGCATGCATGTCATCTTAAACTGATATTCTGTTCTAAAGTTACACCACTAGTTGGTGCTGTTGCAGCATTTATGTGGTGCTGTTTTTTGCAGATGAAGAAGCAGAGAGCAGGGAGGGGCAGAGCGAGAATAACAGGGGGTGTAACAGGTGGGCTGAACTGTGTTTGGACTTCACGAAAGTTATGAGTAATACCCAGAAGTGGACTGATTTATTCCTTCACTCACACCTACATCTCTTACACGATTTAAGAGAATTTCTATCTCTAGCCCGGACATGACCTGTGATGGCCCCAGCCTGACAGTCTTCAAGATTGTAGCTGCAATCTGAGACCTCCACCAGTATAACTTTACACTCCCTCTGATACACTCTCAGCTGTCAAAAAATGAACAAATAACAATTTACGCCTGTGCCTCTCTTGGAATCTGCACAGGATCCTAATTGTTTGTAGTGATAATCAAACCAAACCTCCTCTCAAATGCAGTTTTTTTCCAAAGCATTAGAAACTTTTCACCTCTGCATCTTTTATGATAAACTCCCCACACTCCCTCCAACTTCCCCCTGATGCTCTGCATGGTCAACATGACACTAACTGTCATGTGTAATGCATGTGAATAAAATTTATAGGCTACGTATTAATATTTACAGTATAATATAATCCATAGAGGAATCTGTCACAGTCTGCCCTGCTTGTAGTCTATTATATGGGCAAGGAAAAGAGAAAAATTTAAAAATCCAACCTGAGCTTTGTTGGATTTTTTCTTTACTTAGCATGTTGACACCTTTTATGTTTGCATCCAAACAGTTTGTATGACCACCTTTCTGTGTTAAAAAAGAAAAAAAATGCAGACACCACATTAAGATTCTTGTTTAGCTTTAATCATAGATTTTAATTCTGAAAGTGTCTTTACAGTTAACCACATACTGTAGACATCTTTTTTTTCCTTAGGCAATAGTTTTATTGATCCATTCAGCATATTCTGGATTGCAGACGTCCATGAATGCAGCTGCTTTCCTACATACGTTCTCGGGATCACCGAGAAAAGAAATGACACCGTAGATCTTGTCTTCATACACCACTCCACCACCAGAATCTCCCTGTAAGAGAGACAGATATTTTGTTTGTAATGTCATTTTGTAGTAATTGAAATACTTTTAAAATCGAACAAATTTTCAAATGGTGCCATCATCATCGTCATGTCAACTCACATAACATATATCCTTTCCAGGTGACTGGCCACAGAACCAGTGTTGATACTTCTTGACTTTATAGGTCTTCTTCAAATGTTTCTTGAAAGTTTTTTTCAGATCTTCACAGCTGACAAGATCGATGTCTGCACAGTGAAGAGACGACACTGCACCGGGTTCTAGAGAAGAAGAAAAAAGAAGTTTCAAAAACATTGGACCGTTTGAAAATATAATATTTTGTTTATGTATTTTATTTAATGCAGAACTGCAGCATAAAAATGAAAGTTTCTCAGCCCATTGGCAAATGTATGTTTCTTTGTAAGATATGAACAATACAATTTTAGTACAAAAGAGAAATTCTTGAGCGTAACAGAATAAAATAATGTACAAAAATAGATCATTAATCTTATTAAAAGCATCAAAAATCATCTCACTCCTTTCATCATTAGGGCCTCCAGTAGTGGCAGCATGACCTGCGACCTCAACTCTGCAAAATAACGCCAACAAGACCCGACTGGTTATGTTTCATCTACATAAAGCATTTGATGCAATCATTGGTGCTAGTACAGCTACAACTACTAGAATTATTGTTGAATACACAGACACATCACACCACAAATTACAGTGAAAAAAGGCCTTAAAACAACAGACAAATTGCTGACTTTAAAGTCATAACATCACATTCTTGATTTGCTCAAGGTCCTCATAGATGCACTAGTTAATATTGTTACATAAACAATCAAATATCTTTGTGTAATGTGAGAGTTTCACCAAAACTCAGGCAGCTCTGTGTAGCCTTGTCCTGATAAAGATTTTTGGCCGAATTCAAATTCTTGGGTAAGTATTGGGTAAATGCTGATATTAAGTATGATCTAAAACTAATATTCACTTAAATGCTAATTATTATATGTATGTGACACACTGAAAAACAGCTGTAGCCTTCTCAATTAGACACACCTTATTTTTCACAATCTAATTTATCTAAATACTGAAGGTTTAAAAGACGTGATTTTATAAGATTAAATTATTAATCAACAGGAATGAAAGTTTACACCTCTGCATGTATGAAAAAGCACAGCTCACTTTTTTGGACGATAATCACAGTCAGGAAAGCCCACAGGTGTAATACTGGAGGGACCAGGCAGCTGCAGCAGCATGATATCATGTGACCTGTTGTTGTTGTTCTCGTCTTTGTCTGTGTAGATCACTGGCTCTGCTGTGATTTGCACTTCTTCTGCAGGACCCTCTGGTTGCAAACTTAAATTTGCAAACATAGTCCTACAGGTGAGAAGAGGTTTAAAAAATACATTTATATTTGTAGTTGTAGTAGTGTTGCAGTATTTTAAGTAATACCATCACTTTCTCACCTTCTTGTTATCAGACAGTGAGCTGCAGTCAAAATCCATCGGTCGCTGATCAGAGAGCCGCCACACATAGAAGACCCACTATCGGCAACTGCTCTCAGTTTGACGTGGTACTGACGCTCACATGGTCGACCCCCAATGATTCTCTTCTGCAGATCCAAGACTGTGCTCGCTGCGACACCTGAAAGAGAAAATCCTCCTGGTGACGGTGGGTTAAAACCTAATGGCAGATCCATTAGGAGACCTGGTAACCAGACAAATGTTCCTGATGAATCAATTAATCAATACAGAAACTGAAGGAGACACAACAATCAACTCTGCTTTAAAAGCACTTGCAAAGCTGAGTTTATGCTTCGTGCACAGGGGTTAATGGGAGTCCAGCTGTTGAGGGTTCAGCTGTAGTTTAGCGTTGGATTTCTACAGCAACAAAACAATGTAGAACCACTTCCTTCTGAAGAATCCTTTTTTGAAGAAAGGGTTTGTCAATGGTTCTTGGTACCATAATAGAACCCAATGACTGTGTTCCAGAGAAAACCTTTGGAATATGAAACCCTGGGTGCGTCCTGGATGACCTATGTGCACCTACTTGTTGTGTTACTGTTTATACCCCAACTCATTATGAGCAGAGTTTTCATTAGAACCTATATGAAGGCTCTATGATGGCTTTGAAAAATTGACCTTTCTGAGCTAATATTCGGCGGCCATCTTGGATTTGAAGGTTAAACATGCGTGAAATCATCAAAACAACATCAAGAATGAATTCCTGGACCCCAAAAGTTCTGGAAACAGTGTGCTGTGCAGCAGTGTAGGCCAAACTATTGAAAAGATCATTTCTAACATGGCCCATTTTGGATTTGGTGTTCTCAAAAATTTTGCCCTCATTTTCATGAGGGGCACGGGGGCTAAATTTGTTTTTTGACCTTCATAGATAACAAAACCACGAGGAAATGAACTTCTGCTTTCCATGGTCACGAAAATGCTCGCTGTAGATACATGCAATTATATAATTTGAAAATACATTACAAGATTATCAGCATCGTATTGTTAAAGCACAGCTGTAAGCATCATGACTATAAAGGACAATGTAGAGAACTTTTTTAAATACTCACCAACCCACAGCAAAAGAAGAAGCATCAGACAAACCTGCCCCATCTTTCACCTTTGAATGCCTGCCTTTCTGTCACAACAGTGGGACCGATCATCCGATAAAGGCTTACCAATTCAACACTACTGGCTGCAAAGTTCCACATGTATGCAAAGTTTGGATCACTTATCAGCAGTTCCTGCCTTTGCCCTCCATAAAGTGAGAGCAGGGAAATGACACTCCTGTGATACACAGTGAGAGAGAAATATGTTGCTTATAATGTAATATGACTCCATTTACTAAAATCATGATTCAAGATTAAGTTTAGAAGCCATGTGGACTTAGGGTACACACATCCTCTCCAGGACCCAGAACCATCACTTTGATCACAAATGACACATTATAATATTCAAAATAATTCCTCACACATCCCCACCTGTTTATGACAAATGAAGCCATTCAGCTTTACTTTTCCCAGCTTGTAAACACTCAGAAGGTTTTGTTTGTTTCAAGATGTTACAACATGCGGCTGGTTAATTATTAATAACTGTCTACTTACTGTAGTTTGCTGCTGACCACTTTCACTGTACACGTCCTACTCAGCATGTTATTTTAATCACTGTAATAGATGATACAGGATTTTAGTGGAATCACCTCTTTTCTCAATAACTTAATGTAAATTTTATAATAAAGACAATATTTTTTTATTTAGTCGAGTTAATTAAAGTTGAAATTTCTAGTCTTTATTTTCAGAACATTTCAGAACTGAATAGAATTCAATCAACTCATTAAATCAAGTTTCTTAAGAAACATGAGCAGCATATTTGCAGAGTTCCCAGCATGCATTGTTTGAGAGTTAAAACTCTCCTGACATCCTTCTTTTTTACAGTTTGAAGAAAACAAATCTGACAAAACATAAGTTATGGCTTTTTGTTTTCACAAGAGTGAAAATACTTTGAATTATGATGAAGGTTAGTATTGAATTAGTTAATTAAAAGTTGATAAATTAAATGTCAGTTTTATAAATGTTTATCTGTGACTAAACAGTTGTTGGTTCAACTTAATGTGGTGACGCCTACGAGTTAGTTCAAGCTGTAAGCTCGAGCTAAACCACAATCACATGTTACACGCCTCACTCTCCGTGGTACAAACCAAACGCACCCTTCCAATCTGGCTAAAACCTCCCATCTCTCCCTCTGCCTGTCAAGGCCATTGCTGCTTTGCATCGGCCTCCCTACCTGTTCATTCAGCCCCACCACCACCCCAGCATCCACCTGCAGGCTCCAACAGGGGGTCAAAGATATGTGTTCATCACTCCTCAATATAATGTAAATATAATCTGTGAGGAGTGATGAGGTCGGAGCCTAGACACCAAACTCTAACTATGTTCTGCTGCCACAATTATCATTCTAAAATGTGAGTTGTCTGCCTGAAATATCTTGAGTTCATTGAACATGGTTTGTCAAGTACACCTGAATGAATATCTAGTTTATGTGACTCAAAAAAGCTTATTTGTTTTGTAATCATTTTACCTTAACTTGTCTTTTCAAATTCAGTTAACATTTTAATAGTTTATTTTTTACAGTCATTTCTAATCGAACATCTGGCCTGAGGACAACAAAAATAACATTTTGGCACATTTGCAGTGATAATGATTAATGTACCTGAGAATTTTTTTTTTTTTTAAAAAAAAAGAAAGAATTATACATTGTGGAGTCAACATATAATGTAATCGATCATCACTGTAAGTGAGTCTGATGCATCTGGTCTTGTGATCAGTATGTTTCTAGATAATATCCTCTTGTTATTACATGCATGGCCTTTGCTGTGTGATATTGTGCCTCTGCTCTTATTTCCTAAAGGTTCATGTGATATTTCATAAAGATATTGTACAGCTGTACACTATACGTCATTTACGTATAGGAATCTGCATCAATGTTAATAATAATTAAATAATATTACAGTCAGATCAGACCATTAACTCTGTAGCCCCTCAGAGCTAAACAAGAATTGTAGTTTTAAAATGTGAATTATGATTAGCAGACTCTAGCAACTTTCGAGAAGGCTACTCACTACGACAATGCTGTGAAATGGAAAGAAAAAATATTTTGTCAACTCCGTAAGATGGAATATGTGATAGAGTTGATGTCTTAGTTGACTTTTTTTTGTGCCTAGAATAAGTGTTATAATGATATTTTGATGGGGGGACAGCTATCTGTTGTTCCTAGAAAGGGGGGGTCTTGAACCCCCTGTCACCCCTTACAGGCATAGTTCACCCGAAAATGAAAATTCAGTTATTATCTACTCACCCTCATGCTGATTGAAGGTTCGGTTTAGTTTTTTAGTCCACAAAACACTGCTGGAGTTTCACAAGAAAACAGCAGAATCGGTGAATGGAGACCAGTTTTCAAACGGAAAAAACAACCAAAAACAAACATAAAACACCGCCATAGTGCTTGTCTGGTGTAATCCAGGTCTCCTACAGCCCTAACATTCCAGATTGGCTTGAAAGACGTCATTTAAACCATGTTTTTAGCCTGAATCTTCAATGTAGATTCTTAACTTGGAGCCATGTTCACGTGTGTGCACATCATCTGAACTGGGTGTGTGTGGTGTTACAGTTGGGAGACCTGGATTACACCAGACAAGCAGTATGGTGATGTTTTATGTTTGTTTTTGGTTGTTGTTTTGTGGTGGATTTTCAACACTGTTTTCCTGTTACACTCCAGCAGTGTTTTTGTGGACTAAAAAACTGAACCCAACCTTCAGTCAGCATGAGGGTGAGTAGATACTGACTGAATTTTCATTTTTGGGTGAACTATAGCTTTAATTTCTACCCTTGATTTCAGATGAAAAACAGAGGAAAGGAAAAAGACTCAAGACACCCCAACAGCAGAACTGAGAAGGGGGAGAAGAGTTTATTCAGAGAGAACATGGCACTTGGCAGGTAATTTGCATAAAAATGTCAGGGTGCTTCACTGTGGATGTGAACACTCTCGAACACCTTTACAGCTGAAAGTCAGTACTTGACCTCAGTCATTGTTTGATTTTTGTAAAAATTTTGTAAGGCCTGGGCCTTGTCAGGCTCAACTTTTCAGGCCTGATTAAAGTTCTAGTGTGATGATGTTAGTCCCCAGCGGTGGACTGTCTGAGGGGCAGGGGAGACGAATGAAGAAAGACACCAGCTGAACATGACTGGGGGGGGGATTAACGTAGCAAAAAATCATTATCCATTCGTGGTGAAAAAGTTCCAGTTTCTGGTTTAGGTTAAAATCATTTTCTTATACAACAACTACAGTACTACAACTCTGTAATAAAAGCACACAGGGAACAATTCAACGATTTAAAGGCATGTAGAGGCCCAGTGTTGAACCTGAGGGGGCCCTTCATAAGATTTTCTGGAGGGGCACCTTAGAAGGCACTTCACCACATTTTGTCCACAACAATCGCATCCCAGAGGACATTGTATCATGTTTTGTCCACTGAAAGGGCACTTTACCACATTTTATCTACTACAGGGTTGTGCAAGAGAGCACTTTTGCATCATTTTTTGTGACCCCATAGTAGCCATTTTATTGTAGTGAGACTATTTTTGAAACTTGACTTGTCTGTATACACACCTGGGTCATGCATGCACAGAGGATGCTTGGCTCTCCTAGGTATATTGAAAATAAGGGGCGGGTTCTGAGCTATCCCCAGAACAGAAGTGTTCACCATCCAATTACCAAAAAATGCAGTTCTTTGACACATTTTTCAACATTTTTTATCAGTTCTGGAGTGGTCAAAAATGGTTAACTATTGTCACCAGATCTGTGAAAGAAACGGTATCAAAACAAAAACTGCTGCAACATGACTGAGCAGGATCCATATCAATGCTTGTAAAATGACAGGCAAAATCTGATGATAATGGTTAATGTTTTTAAAAATTCAGTTTTTAAAAAAAATCATGACAACAGTATAACAGCAAGCAGTATTTTTCATAGAAGCACCTTTATTGTTTATCATAAAGGACAAATGATACTTGAACATTGAAGGAGCAATCCACCCCAATATCACAAATTCATATTTCCCCCCTGGCCTGTAGTGCTCTTTATCCATCTTGATTATTTTGGTGTGAGTTGCAGAGTTTTGAAGATATCGGCCATATGGACGTCTGCCCTTTCTCTAACGTAATGGGACTAAATGGCACAAGTCCAAAATAAATAATTAAATAAATAAAAATACATTTGAACATTTTAAAACCAGTGTCTCTTTTGAAAAACAAGGACCCGGCTACTCTAGATAATTCACAGACATTGTTCTGAACAGTTTCTATAGATTCTAATGTAGTTCCAGCAGATTCTAGTGCAGAAAGAAAGTAGTTCTTACATGAAACTGCTCACAACAAGGCTTGTTAATTATCTTCACTAACTGGGTCATGATTTTTGGAACGAGACCACGGTTTAGAATTTTTCAAATATATTTTTTTGGGTGCTTGGAGCAACACAGGACTTGTGCCATCTAGTCCCATTATATTTGAGAGACAGCAGACATCTCCATTGTTGATATCTCCAAAACTCAGTAATTCACATAAAAATTATCTAGATGGATAAACAGCATTTTTGATTTGGGGTGAACGGTCCCTTTATTATGAACCAAATTATAACAGTTTATGTGAAATGCCTGTGTAATGACAGGACATTTCATAGTTAACCAACTGTTGCGATGCCAGTAATTTGCTGTATCCATGGTAAGTATGTACAAACATTCATGAAGCCGCTTGGTGAAGCACAGACATTGACAGGGTCACCAGTGATTACATGGACACCGTAAATCATGCGATTCCACTCCACTCCTCCACCAGAGTCACCCTGTGAGAGAGATGTATGTTTGTTAGACTTTTGCCTCATTTATTGAAATAATTAATATTAAAGTGGTAAAACATTTAGCAGCTGTAGGAAAGATATAAGGTTTGAAGCCATGACAACTCACTGGACTTGTATCCACTAAAGCACGTTGGCCGCAGATCAGGTGAGGATATTCCTGTGGGTCGTGTATGAGCGTGTTGCAGTTAACAAGATCAAAGTCTGCACAGTGGAGATCGTTTGATTCACCGGGTGCTGGATGAAAATAGAACAAGTTGATTCAACAAAAATGATTCAACCAACAAATGAAGAAAACATCACTTGGCATCTTGAATATTGCGCTGAGCTGAGGTTGAAAAAAGTGTAACGACAGATTTGTGTTTTATTACATATAGAAAACAATTATTACGCGCGCACACACACACTCACACACACACACGTATATATGTGTACAAATGTATATATTTATATATACAGTGTGTATATGTATGTAAAAAGTTTCTACATCTTACCTCTTGTGAACCCAAGGTAAGGATAAGCATGTGCATTAAAATTGACCTGGATCATTGTTGATCCATGACCTGCTACCTGAACTGGAGTACCGCTGAAATACAATAAATAGAATTAAAAGTAATGTAATAAAAATAAGGAGTAATAAAAGTTTGTTTTTTTTTTTTTTTAATTAAAAAAAAGCTTTTAACACAAATTAGTTTACATTCCATAAGGTTCTTTGGAATTTTGTGTTCCTCAAGGGTTAAGACGGGGGAAAAAACTCATGACTCACAGATGCTGATTACAGTCAGGAAGCTCTACATGTGGAGTCTGAACTTGCTGAGGTAGCCGCAGCAGCATGATGTCGTGGACCCTGTTGTTGTTGTCCGAATACATCACAGACGGAGTCGTGATTCTAATGGGCTGTGGTTGACCCGTTAAAACTGCCCTCATATGCCTGCGAATAAGTAGAGGTCAAAGAGAAACATCACTGAATCACTGCAAGTACGTCATATTTTTTATAAAATAAATCATTAATTCCTGCACATGAACATACATATTTTCATTTTTGGAATTCTATAATTTTGCATCACATCATTACTAGTTATTGTTTCAGATTGAATGTAAGAGTTTATTATTGGTATTTTTTTTAAAAGTAAAACTGTCACTTTCTCACCACTTCCAGCAGTGAGCTGCAGTCAGAATCCACCCGTTTCTGAGCATAGAGCCACCACACACCAAGTTATTGGAAGCATCAGTAATTTTCACATGGTAAGGACGGTTACACTGTTGACCTCCGATGATTCTCTTCTGCAGATCCACCGCTGTGCTTACTGCAGCACCTGAAAGACAAAGTCCTCCAGTTAGAACAGTGGCTCTAGAAAAGTGACCAGTATAAATGGTAATCTGTGCTGAAAGTTGGGTGAGCGTTCCTCTGGAAGTCCAGACATTTTTTTTTTCATTTTTGTTAGTAATTTGAGGCGTACGAAATGAAACTAAAGCAAATCCAGTAGTGCAATACAAACCTATATATATGCATTATACATAGATGTAGAGATATAGAGCAGTGGTTCTCAACTTCTTTTGGGCCAGTGCCCCCCTGTCCATGTACCTTACCATCCCTCATCAAATCAAATGTAAGCTGTCTCCCCTAAATATCAATGTTGACATTAACATTAAACAGCATGCCACTGAATGGCAAATAAGTTGGAATGTCATTATTAGTTTCACAGGGAGCAAAAAGGCCTTTTGAATCGAAATGCCATACAAGAGGCAAGAATCCTTGTTCCAGTTGAACACGAGTAGCCTACCAAGTCTGAGGCTGCAGCAAAAAGAAAAAGAACAGAGGAATATGGAAGCTATCCTAAATTATAAGGCTATTTATGTTAATTTTCAGTTTGTTTGAACCATTGAGTGGTGGTTTCTTCAGGTTTCTTCACTGCATTGTTTGCAGAGAAGTTAGTTTCAGCTGAGTCCATCTCAAGTTTTCCTAGTTTAGGTCATTTAATTATTTATTAATTTCTCAGGTAAATATGCCAGAATTAGCCAAAAGGTTAGTTTGGTTAGTCCCTGGCCAGGTGTGAAGTTGGCACCACCCCCACTGAGAAACACTGATAGAGGGTAGCTGCCGATAAAGAAATTCAACAGTTCTAGTCAACCCTGTCTTCTGCATTTGGCCACATGTTCTCATTGGCATTGCACTTTCTGTCCTCTCCTGCACTTCACCTGGATGATTTTTGCATGTCTGATCCGTCCCCGACAACCTTCTACGGATAAGTCCAGACATCCGGCATTCATTGTGCCTAAGAAGGACATCTGATCATGTGGCTGTTGGTCTTAAACTCCCCACCTCCGTGAGGAAAATAATTACTTTGTGAGACTGAGGACTGGAGAATGGAGTAGGGAGGGAAAATGACAGAATCCTGGGATGGGATCTAAACCACTCTGTGACTGACAGAAAACAGTGAAATGACACATCGTCCCATACAATTACAAACGCTCTGATTCCACCTCATATGCCCCCTTTCTTCACTTCCTTGCTGCATCTTTTATAGAAATTAGTCAAGAAATGAAAATAGGGGCTCAGTGTTGTGTGTCCCAATTAATAGTTTATGCATTAATTTCTTTTCTTTTTTTACCTAAGTGGGTTCTCTCTGCTTCAATTCCCTCTCACAGTCAAAAGACAGAAAGGTGGTGACTGTGTCAGCTCTTTAATTGACTGGTGAACTGTCCAGGGTCCAGGGTTTTGGGCTCCAGCCCACTTCCAATCCTCAAGGAGCAGCAGGATAGACCTGAAATCTATGGTTGCTCAGTTGTCCAGCTGCCATCCCTGCTAGTTATCTATACTAGACTTACAAGTAGCTGATAGTTATGTCAGAAATATTTCCATTGTTGCACATATACAGTGTCTAATGCATTTCATTTTCATTTCATTTTTTAACACTTTAATTCCATCTATTCCACACTGTTGTTAGTGAAATACATATATCTTTTTTTCTTTTATGTAGTTCCACTAGTCTTATAAATAAGTAGAAGTCATATTAGAATTAATCACTTTGTGAGAGCTAATCATTAGTTCTTCTATCTTTAAAAGAGGCACAGTAGCCCACACTGCAACACCAAACTGCAGACACCACAGGTTGCCTGAAGGGCATCTGACATCTTTGCTTTCATGCCATCCCATTATCTACAGTGTCATCACCGGCATCATACCAAATACCTAAACTTTAACTTCTTTTTCCCAGCTGTTCACACAAGTTTTCTGAATCTTTGGTTCATTTTCTCACAGCTCTAAACACAGAACCATAAATACAAAATACAAAATACAAAAGCAAACACTACATTATACTTGTTTTTTTTTGTCTTTCCAAAACTTTTTTTTTTTTTTGGCACTCAAATGACACACACAACATCATATGAATAAATCTTTCTACCAGCCAACAACAAACCGATGTGCTCAATACAAAACACCACTATCAATGTGTTACCTGCAGGTTTGTGCCTTGTGAATTTTCAGTGTTACACTACTCAGTTGTAAAGGTTTATTATAGTAATGCAAACATGCACGATAAGTGCAATACAAATGCAGTATTTTGGAACACTTGTTTTTAACAATTTACCCAGCAGGAGAAAAACAGGAAAAACATTCAGTATACAAATTGAAATGAAAAATATACAAAAGTGGCTCCACCTTTTCCAAAACTCTGAACACAAAAAGTCAAAAACAAATGTAAAATTTAAGAAAAAGGAAATTAGGTTACATCTTGCCCCCTATTTTGGCCTGGCCACAGCATCTCACCTACATCATAAGCAATGTATTCCCTCACTAAATGTCAACCAATGTGGCGGTCATCTCATCCGAGACAACTGTTTTTCCTCGTCCTCCTTTTACTGTACACTCACTCCATGGCCTCTGGCTCTTGTTTCACTATTTATCTCAATTTTCCTCCAAAACAGGAGAGCTCCTGTGTAGCATGTTTATGGTGCTAAAGTTCTGATTTCTAAGTGAACAGTTAAGCAACTTGACGCCCTGTTGGCCTGACTGTGGTCATAGCAACAGTACGTCTGATGAATTCATTCAGCATAACGTTACCACTTTTAAAAAAATACAGCAAATACGATCTCAAAGCATATTCAGTGGTTAAAGCAGGTAGCATACGTCCAACAAAGTTCTACTCACCAGCCCACAGCAAAAGGAGAAGACATGTCATACCACCCATCTTCAGTAACTGCCCTCCTGGTGCAACAGTGGTGCCTTTTTAGATCTGTTCACACTGTCCTGTCGGCCTGCAGGTCACCAATCACCTCATGAAGGTTAATCAACACAACCCCATTGGCTGCAAAGGTGTGCACTTTTTCTGTGCAAATTTCTGACCACTTATCAAGTGTTCCTGCCCTTGTCTCACAGAAAGTGACGATACCTAAAAAGAGAACATGAAAAAATGGTCACCTCAGCTGTATTTCATATTTTATTAAGGAGACAGATTAAACAAACGCAAAGCCAACATCAACGTGTATTAAAGTAGATGGACACATATTAAGTTCATGAGTTTAAGATAAGTAAAAGTTGGCCTTAAGTTGATATTTGGATTGAAATAAATCCCATTAAAACAATTCAGAGATGTGTTGCTGTGTACTTGTAGTGTATTGCTAAACTCTTGATTGTTCACACCCCTTTGCAACAAGTCTTCAGTTTTGATCATCACCAGGATCTGAGGATTGTCCTCCAAAGCCAAACTGTTATCTCTCACAGCCCTCATCATGTGCACATAGAAGCTGGCAGAAATGCTGCACTGCAACAGTTTGCTTGTAGTGCTGATGTATTAACCTGGTGATCTTGGCTGAACTCTGCATTTGATGCCCGTGCACATTTTGTAGATCTTTTCTTTCTTATGACCAATTAAAAATGTTGTGGCCTTCACCGGACCCAGGTCATCTGAGGGGCGAGGGAGAGGGGGCACCAGCGCACGGATACTTTTACACCATGTAGGGTGTCTCACACTAACATTCCCATCTGTGTGAGCTGAAAATGTTTAAACGCGTGTGCTAAATTCATTCTTATCGCTCACGGTGTCAAAGAAGATTAAACTACTTAACTTCTGAGTGTCTCTGGTGTTTTCTGTCTTCAGCGCTCAGGCTATTTTCATAACTGAACGGTCAGTTGATTAGATTAAACACAGTTTTTGATGAGTTTTTTGTCTATAGTAAAATATTTCTTTATGCGGTTGGCTCTCAAAAAGAAATTGTACTTCCACTGCACCTACACTCTGAAATTCACCCTCCTCCACCATTCTATCTCATGATTTATTATCTAAGGAAATTAACCTTGTAAAAAGTTCAAAGTAGCCTACAAACAAAGGGAAAAATGCACATTTAAAAATACTCAAACAGTTGGTTCAAACTAAGGTCCTGCCTCTCACTGGACAGATAACCAATCATACTTAAGGATAAAGGGGTGCACTTGGCAGGGCTGATCAGATTTGAGGGGTGGACAGTCCCCCCTCTCCTTCAGTGTGTGTGTAGAGAGGTTTGAGTGTGGAAGCTGTTCTCACAGCTCTCTGTGCCCACAGACGACACTGTGTAAAACAAAACATGAGGTTTTTGATAAGTTTATGTCAGTTACTTAGTAAAACATTTAATCTTGCTACTGCCTTTTCAAGAGGAGCTCAGGTTCCCTGAGTTTTTATTGGCCTCATGGTTTACATCGTATTTGAATAAAACTTGGACACACTTACAGTACAGCTCCTCTTGTCTGTGCAGTAAATGTATTCAAATGTCAGTTTAAATCTCATGATCTTTGTGTTCACTGACATTTTATAATTTGTGGTCATCTGACAGAAAAGTAGCACAGTGTCATTGCATGTAATGGTTATACTGCTGCAAGCAACTATATGGAAGCAACAAGGATTATGGAATATGGATTATCTCTCTAAACTAGTCAGAAAAACATTTTTCACTAAAAATATATATCTCTATTTGTATATGTCAATGAAAGCATAAGATTTGTGGTTTATTCCAAGTAGGTTTTCACACACAAGGAATTTGCTGTGGTATGTTGGTGCATAACAATAAACAACAACAATAAACATAGCACAAGAATATAAACATAAATAAAGATGAAAGTCAAGGAGCGTAAATAGAAAAAGAAAATTCACAAGACGTGAACAACAGAAGAAAATATGCACAACATAGCTGTTCTTTAAATGAAGGAGCTGTGGGCTGCAGTTTGTGCAGGAATGTGCAAAATATTGTCCAAGTAAAGTGTAAAAGTTCAGCTGATGAGGACGACTGCAGTCAGGAAGAAACTGTTCCTGTGGTCTGAGGGTTTTGGTGCTGATGGACTGCTGCCTCCTGCTGGGTGGGAGTGTCTCCAAGAGTTTGTGTCCAGGGTGGGAGGGGTCAACCACAATGTACACCTGAGGAAGGCAGATTGCAGCCAATCACCTTCTCAGCAGAGCAAATGATCTGCAGGTACTTTGCCTTATACAGCAGCAGTCAGCAGCAATTATATGAGCAGTATTTGTCCAACAAAAACAATAAAAATCAACAGATATCATGTTTCAACAATACTGTAAATCACTCATTTTAGTGCATGAGACATATTCACCATGATGAGTCTGATAGTGGTGCTGAATATTATCTAAAGGTTCTGTGAACACACCAAGCACACC
Organism: Lutjanus campechanus; assembly: GCA_027495735.1. Lineage (NCBI taxonomy): Eukaryota > Metazoa > Chordata > Actinopteri > Lutjaniformes > Lutjanidae > Lutjanus > Lutjanus campechanus. The sequence continues at coordinate 8,813 of JAJHUR010128694.1, read as the reverse complement.
TGTGAAACATCTGTTCCATGTGAAAAAATACGAACTGGTCCATTTTTCTTTGAAAACTCAACACTGCACTTTTCTTTTTTTCATGTTGCATGAACAGTTTCCCACGATTGACAGTGTTGTGTGATGCAGCCTGTAGCCTATGTGAGCATGTGGGATCTATAATAATAATAATAATGTATCCAGCATAGGAACTGCTGTTATTAGGACAGTGTGACCCCTAGTGGACAAAGCAGGAATAGCAGTGCATTTTATTGAAATGTTGGAATTAATGACATTTTGTAAAGGTGACCCAGCAGGTAGCTTCTAACCCACAGGCCATATGTTTGACACCTCTACTGTAAATGATCATAATAGAATAAAATGAACTGTTTTATCAGGCTGTGTCAATAAAAATAAACTGAGATGAAGACGAGTCCTGACCATCAACTTTATTACTGTTTTATGTTGTTACTGAAATTGGACTCTTAGTTTCACATTTAAAATCTCATGACTGAACATATTACTACAATTTCAATCAACAAAATTAATAAAAAATTTTTAGTTTTTAGGTCAAAGCCTTTTGACTGAAATGTATTTTAATTTTGGTCATGTTTTAGTTGTCTGAATTGTTTCAGTTTTAGTCTAGATTTGATCAACTAAATATCATAAGATTTCATTTGACTGAATCTACAGCAGATTTCGGCGACTACAATAATGGATACAATGTGGAATAATACATTATTTAAATGTGTCTCTACAATTTCCATGTTCATTATACTTTATACTCCTGGGAGAAACATCTATTAACCTGATATCATTTACATTAAGTAAACAATATTTCTGCTCCTTTCTCCCATCATATGTCTGACATTAATAACTCCAAACAGTGATAATGGGTACAATGTTAGATAAAAATTCAATGTTTGTCACTAAAATAATAAAGACGAACTAATATGATACAGGTATGTGTGTATTAATAAAAGAATTTTATCAGATATTTAAAAGTAACACAAACGTTACTGTCCCTATTAACTAATTACTTTTATATGCAGTAATTAGAAAAAGTAATTCAATCAGAAGTAAATAGTATTCATCATGACTTACTGAATTTCAGTAATGTGCCTGAATAAAACCTGCTTAATACATCTGACCACCAGAGGGCAGCAATGACTACTGTTCCTCTGTGTAAGCGACCAGTTGGATGTAATACCGTAATACCTGATGTTTGACTGGTGAGTGTTGTTCAGTGTTGCCCTGTTGACAGGTGGAGTCGAGGGATGGCTGTGTCCATTTATCTGTGTTATAATTCCTTGGCTCCACAGCGGATTGTCAGGATTTTTTTGTGAGCATAGACAATAAACTCTGTCAATTTTGGTGACTTTATGACTTTTCCTTTATCACCATGAAACACAATTTTGTCTTGTACACAATAGCTCAAAATCTGTGGGGCAGATATTGAACCCTGTTAATTTTTTACTATTTTATGACCGAAGTGTCAGCTTTATACAAAAGGTATCAGAAAATGTAATAACTTGATTGCTATTATATTTTACTGAAAAATATTCTGCCTGATCTATTTAAAACAATTAAGGCAACTTTTTGCATCAAATCATTATGTAGATCAAGCAAGTTTTGTCTTTGTATGAATTGCTTAATTTTTTGTATGTAAGAACTACATCTTTCAAGTTAAGTCAGCTTATTTTTTCTAGTAAAATCAGTGTAATTTTGCAAGTAAATGTAAGTTGACTTTACTTGCAAGATTAAGTTGATTTTAAGTAGTTCATATAAAGACAAGTCTTGCTTGATCTACATAATAATTTGATGCAAAAAGTTGCCTTAATGTTTTAAAGTAGATCAGGCAGAATATTTTTATCAGTGTACCTGTTCATTCAGCCCCACCACCACCCCAGCATCCACCTGTGGGCTCCGAGAGGGTGTCCAAGATATTTGTTTATCACTCCTCAATATCTTCATGTAAATATAATCTGAGGGGTGATGAGGTCGGAGCCTAGACGCCAAACTAACTATGTCTGCTGTTGCATTAAACATTATAAAATGTGAGTTGTCTGACTGAAATATCTTGAGTTCATTGAACATGGTTTTTCAAGTACAACTGAATGAATATTGAGTTTATGTTACTCAAAAAAAAAAACTTATTTGTTTTTTTATTCATTTAAAATTACCTTAACTTGTCTTTTTAAATTCAGGTAAAATTTTAATAGTTTATTGTCACCCCTTACAGGCATATTTCACCCAAAAATGAACATTCAGCCATTTTCTACTCATCCTCATGCTGATTGAAGGTTGGGTTTAGTTTTTTAATCTGCAAAACACTGCTGGAGTTTCACACAAAAACAGTATTGCAGAATCTCCCCCAAAATTGAAGTGAATAGTGACCAGATTTCAAATGAAAAAAATGAACAAAAAAGGAACATAAAAAACTTCCATACTGCTCGTCTGGTGCAATCCAGGTCTCCTAAAGCCCCAACATTCCAAGTTGACGTCATTTGCACCATGTTTTAAATCTGAATGTTCACTGTAGGTCATTAGCTTGGAACCATGTTCACATGTGTGCACATTATCTGGCATGCTGGGGCTTTAGGAGACCTGGATTTCACCAGACAAGCAGTATGGAGATGTTTTATGTTTGTTTTTATGTTTGTTTTGGAGGATTTTCCTGTGAAACTCCAGCAGTGTTTTGCGTTTTTTGTTTTGATTTCAGATGCAAAACAGAAGAAAGGAAAAACAGTCAGACACCCCGACAGCAGAAATGAGAAAAGGGAGAAGTGTTTATTCACTGTTTATGCACTTGACCTCAGTCAAGTGCTGACAAATGGACTGTTTCATTTCAGAATCAATGCCCTTAAGTACAGAGTCAAATTCTATAATCCTCTGTATATCCAGAGAACAGACACAATAACATCAACACTTATATTGTATTAAAACAGGACAGATTTGGTCAGTGAAAACAAATATTGTAATTTGATACTTTTTATATATATACATATACAGTATACAGTCTATATATATATATATATATATATATATATATATATATATATATATATATATATATATATATATATATATACATGTATATATACATATATACTGTATATATACCAAAATACCAAATCATTGCAGTCTATTTTTATTTACGTTTTACACTGTCCAAACTTCTTTGAGTTTTAAATGTGTAACTACAAAGACATAGTGTACATTAAGCTCTTTGTTCTCTGTGTCTCCTCTTATTATTCTTTTGGCGAAAGTCAACTATGAAACAAAACATTCTAACATTTCTCTAATGTTTTGTTTCATAGTTGACTTTGCTTACATGATGGAATATTGTACATCTTACAAGATGTATGGGCAAAAACTAAATTCAACCAAATTCAAGACCAATTTGGACAGAAGCTATAGCCGGACTAAATCAGATCTATATGTGGCAAAGATGTTGAAATGATATCTATTGCTTGGTGGGTATGGAAGAGTCATGGACTGAGTCATGGGTGGATCCATCTCTTGAACATTTATTGTAAACCAATTGTAAATGTATCAACAGCAAATTTAGAGAAACTCAACAGTTTACTTAACTTCTAACACATTACACATGCTTTTAGTTACGGTCTGGAATTAGTATTTTCAATCCACTGTTTGTATTTACAAACATCCATGAATGCACTTGCTGAAGCAAGGGCATGGGTTGGGTTACTAGTGAATGAATGGACACCATAAATCATGTCATTGTACACCACTCCTCCACCAGAGTCACCCTGTTGTGAGAGAGAGGTACATATTGTTGAAGAAAGACTTATGCATCATTCCATGAAATACTTATTTACAGTATATTGAAGTGGTAAAACTTGTAATGAGATAAAGTTAGAAACTATGGCCACTCACTGCACATGTATCCACTCCAGCACTTTGGTAACACTGCCAGTGTTGATAGAGTTTCCTCGCATAGGCCCCTGGGTAGTTCTTGTTCAAAATATCTTTGACCTCCTGACAGTCGACAATCTTAGTGACTGCACACTGGAGAGTACTTGATACTTTACATACTGGATGAGAATAGGAAAAAGGATTTCTTTACTACAAACATAAATAACCTTTATAACTATCTGTTCAACTTAACACAGAAAAAGATCACACTAACAACTGAATAAAGGTCTGCTGCACCGTAACATTGAAATCATTATTTATATGTATTGACACTTTTGCAAAATACATCCAAACATTGAAAAATGTTTAGAACTCAAACATCATCTAAATTAGGCTATTTATCTTTATTTAAAAACTAACTGAAAAAATCTCAATTGGTTTAAAAAGAAAATGTTATGATCATAAATATATGTTCAAATAAATCTTCAGGCAGTCTCATTGAGATTAACATCTATCTCTTCCGAGAGAGAGTTCAGACAAAGAAACATTCACAAGACAACAATAAGCAAGCAGAACACAATCACCAATTAAAGAAATAACATGAATAAGATTAATAATTTAATAAGAAACAACTTTTTTGACAAACTGTATTTCATGGAAATATCAGTAGTGTTATACATACAAGTTTAAATATGAGCAATAATTGTGATGAATATGGATAATTATTATTATAAAATGAACAAAATTCATCTCACGTTTTTCATTATTAGGACCTGTAGTTGTGGCTCCATGGCCTGCAACCTGAACTGAATCACCTCTGAAATACAATAAAAAGGATAAAACATAAATAATTTTTATAACAGTTTTCTTTTGAGTATTTTTAAAAAATAATAGATTTTTTCAGTAGCTATAATGGATTACAATTACATTTATTTTGAAATTTAATTACATGCAATGTGTGTGCATGATCAGAGGATCTACTGTACAGCTTGTCTGCAGCTAACCTCACATACTACTGGACCAACCAGCATAAGTGTTTTGGTACACATTCATGGCTGTATGCTGAAGGACTTCTGTGATTCATAATTTTTGACAAACCCTGAATAGCCTTTTTTTATGGCTCCATGCTGTGGTTACAGGAATAGGCGACATCTCTGGGGGCCTTGGGTTTTATGCCCCGCACGCACCCAAAGTTGAAGTTGGGGTGCAGCAACCTTCAAGTCTTGAGGCAAAGCAGGAAAAAATGAACTTGTAAAACAGCCATAGACTAAATTTCATTAGCATTTGAAAGGAAAGGAAAAATAAAGTCTATATTATTAAGGCTATATTATTTTTAAGATTTCATTTTCATGTAGGGTAGTGTATGTTTTGTTGCTCTTATGAATTACTGCTCGAGCACACAGAACACTTTAAATAACCATGAATCCAAACACCTGATCATTAATGCCCTTAAAACAGCTTTGTGTGGAAGTACTTCAAAATTTTTAACTGTGAAGATGTACCTTTGAGTGATCATTAACTTTTTAAGGCAACTATGTTTAACATTCAAGCAGGCATGGTGCCAGCTGTCTGCTGGGCTCAGCAGCAGTAAGCCCAGCCCGTCCACATTAGTTAGCTGTAACTGCTCTTGCCCTTAAGCCCTGGTGACCTTGGCATTTTAACATTTGCTTATTGTTAATTGATTTTATTTCTTGTTTTGTGAAATAAACTTAGTCCTTTAATGGAACACATCTCCTGCCCTTGTGATAAGCTGTCAGTATAGAAATGTGTAATTTTCGTAAAAATATTAATCTCTGGGCGGACGTTTAGCTCAGTGGGTAGAGCGTCCGACCCATGTATGGAGGCTGTAGTCCTCTGCAGCGGCCGCTGGTTCGACTCCCGCCTTCGGCCCTTTGCTGCGTGTCAATCCCCTCTCTCTCTGCCCCGTTTCCTGTCTACTCTTCAGCTATCACTATCAAATAAAGACACAAATGGCCAAAAAAAAAATATATTAATCTCTTCTCCTCCCCATATCACACCTTCGACATTTTTTGTTTTTAGGTCATTGCACTCTTGTGAATGCTGTAACTCAAGCCTTGAGGGAATTTCTTAAAACTTGGCACAAATGTTCACTTGGACTTACCGGGGGTTTCCACCAGATGCAGTTTTGTGATGCAGCATGTGCGCCACAGTTTTCTTCTGTCCTCCACACGGCTGCAAGCCCCATCAGCAGTGTTTCAAAAAGTGTTTCCACCATTCAAGCATAATTCACTCAATATGTACTCACCCCTATGCTAAAAAATGGGTAGAAAGAGGAAATTAAGATCTGACCCTGCACAAAAAATAAAAACGCATTAAAATCAATGTTGTTGCTAATTATTGCTACACACTGTCGTAATCCTCCTCAAATCCACTTGGCGCTTAGTATAGTTTTTACTTCACTTATTGAGATTTTTTTTTTCCCGTCAAAGAAACCCCAGTCATATCATGTAAACGAGCTGGCATTTCTTGAAAATTAAAATGATTATGTTTTTCATGATCAACACTGAAGTTGGAAAAAAAAGATAAATTAATGTAACGATAAATTCATGTCATATTTATATTCACATAGGCCTACAGCCCCAAAATGCTAAGAAGGAATAAATTAAGGATTTTTTTTTAAAAGGATGGACTGAGGGTTAAAAACTCTTTGAGGGGCGCTGCTCTGCAGCTCGACCAGCAGCTCGAGTTGCTCGCATGTTTGTTAGTTTTTAAGCGTGTTTTCTTCATGTTTGTGGAACGTGTGAACCTGTCCCGTCCTTTCATGCCCTAAAGGTTGCAGTATGAGTTCGTTCAGGGATGGATGCTTTTTTTTTTTTTTTTTTTTTCCTCTTCTCCTACTTTTTACGCTTAATGTGAACTTTGTTTGGAGTCACCGGCCGGCATTCCCAAACAAAGTACGCGCTTGAGTTCCTGTTGGGATTACAATGGAATCGGCAAGCAGCGGATGATTCCTCTCACGCTTTGTTGGATTATAAATTAACCCAGGACATATTTATTAGGACTGATTCTATGTTTGGAAGGTCGCGTTATGTCAGGAAACGAGGAAAGGAAGGTGGCGTGTGTCATCGTCTTAAATAATCATTGCAAATGTTCAGTCTTTGAGGAATAAGGTTGAGGAGCTACAGGGATATGCTACCCATCTACGGGACCACAGGGGTGTCGGTGGCATTTACCGAAGCTTGGCTCACTTGGACACGAACTTGAACATCGGCGGCTTTGGGGCTCCTCTCCGGCTGGATCGGGACAGTGAGGCGACAAAGACATCACACGGAGGTGGAGTATGCCTTTACATCAACCGCAAGATGGTGCAGAAATATCACTGTGCGCGAGTTCCCCCAAATATTCTTTATTGTGGTTTATTCACCCCAAAGCTGACGCCAAATCTGCTGCTGAAACAATCAATCTCTCCTGATGCTCCTATTATATTAGGTGATTTTAACTATTACAATCTTAAGAAATCCTTGAACAAATTTTTATCAGTATGTCACTTGCTCAACACATCACAATAAAATTCTAGATTATGGCTCTATTAAAGCTGGGTATAAATCTAAGGCGCGACCTGCTCTGATCATATTTCTGTGTACCTTCTGCTTGTATGTAAAGCTGTACTGAGGAGGGAAAAGACTGTTAAAAAAAACAGGTCAAAGTTTGGACTGAGAACAGTACTCTTGCCCTTCAGGGGTGTTTTGATTGCACCGATTGGTCAGTGTTGAAGACTGTAATTCTTACCAAAAAAGTGAGGATCTTTTCAAACAACAAACAATGTATTTCTAAAGACATTAAAGGTCTGATACTGAAGAGGAGAAATGCTTTTAACAAAGGGGATGAGAGGGAATTTAGGAGGGAGGTGAGGCCTGAAATTAAAAAAATGGCTAAAGGATAAGAGCTTAGCAACTTAAAGACAACCTGGAACGGTATGAAAGCCATGATAGGATCACAGGATAAGGGCAGCAGGGGGGGTCACTCTGAGTGGCTTTAATTCGGATAAACACCTGGCTGATTAATTAAATAGTTTTTATTTAAGATTTAATTATCATGATTTAACTGCACAGATGAATGAGATCACTTGTCACCGATGTGAAAAGTGTGGTCAGTATTTTCAAACATACTAAGAATAAAAGCCTAGGTCCTGATAAAATCTGTGGCAAGGTACTAAACCTATGCATATCAGCTCTGTAGCATCTTCCAGTATATTTTTACATTAATTAAAATTGGCAGAAAAAAGTTTTTCTGTAAACTGATGTGAAACAAGTGATACAGCTCAGTTCATGGCCTTCACATAACACCATTCAAATCAGAATTATATTTGTGTGTGTGTGTGTGTGTGTGTGTGTGTGTGTTTGTAGGCAGTCGGCTGGTTGTGGGGCTGGAAGCTGTTCTCACCGGAAATTTAGACACATTTAACCTCATTTGAACTCTTGATGATGCAGCTCTGATACGAAATCAACAAAGACGAAATGGATTGTGGCAAATGTATTTTCTTTCTTTGGTGCTCAGAGAAGTTTATTGACAAGTTCATGTCAGTTAGTAAAATATTTCCTCTTACCGTTGGCTTATCAAAACCGAGCAGCTCAGGTGAGGCTATAATAAATTCACACTGCCTCGTTTTTATTGGACACATGATAGTCCACTGTATTTCTATACAGCTTTAGCACACAATGGTTGCTCTTGTTCTGGTAGTGAATGTATCCAAATGTGAATTTGAATTCCACTATCTCAGTGTAATTACACACAAGGATCTTTGTGTTCACTGACATTTTATAATTGGTGGTCATCTTACAGACACATGCTGTAGAATATTGTCCTTATATTGTCATTACTTACATTTCCACATGTAACATCAGGTATAGTTCTGTGCTACTGGGATAAGTTTTGATCACACCAACAACACCTCTACTCCACTAACATAACAACAGCAAGAATCTGCGAAGATT
>JAJHUR010128692.1:2119-12182 GCA_027495735.1 Lutjanus campechanus | reverse complement strand
CTCGGGCCCTAATAATAATAATTCCTTGAAATTCAATAGGGTCCTCGCACCGGACGGTGCTCGGGCCCTAATAATTCCTTGAAATTCAATAGGGTCCTCGCACGGACGTGCTCGGGCCCTAATAATAAGAATTCCTTGAAATTCAATAGGGTCCTCGCACCGGACGGTGCTCGGGCCCTAATAAACAGCGCGACGGTGCTCGGGCCCTAATAAACAGCGCGATTTCAAGAGGGTCCTCGTCAGACGACGTTGTCGTCGCTCGGGCCCTAAATATTAGCTGTTGTCATACTTTCATAACGACCAAAAACACAATTCAACACAACAGAAAGATTATTGTCTGTAGTTTTTACAAGGGGTGTCATATTATCACGTTAATTGCGATTAATTAATTACAGTCATGGTTAACGCGTTATGCTTTTTAATCGCGTTAATCTATTTTTTAATCTCTAACTTTACTGTTCTTGTATCGGTAAAAAGCTGAACGTGATTCGGACAAAAATCAATTCAGCTCTAGCGTATCAATACATCTCATACGGACGCGTATATGTTTAACATTTGGCATCAATGAAGTGCCGTTTTCCTCTTTTTCCTTTCTCTCTCCTCCTGCCTCTGCCTGCACCGCTTTCGCTGCACGCGTGCTGCGGCGTGACGCAAAACAAGCGCTCCTCCTCTCTCTCCCGTGTCTCGTCTTCATCTGCTCAGAACAGGCCGCGCTGAAAACAGCGACAGAAACATTGCACCGCGTCGCACCACCAAACTTTCAGAACGCGCAGGTGTAGAATAAGTTTGTGTTTTATAAGAAAGATGAGAAACTCTGCTGCAAATCATTTAAACGTGTCTGACAGCAGAGAACAGAGACAGAGAGAGTCTGACCCACAGAGACGTCATGTGACTGAGACAGCAAGTAACAGGAGCATCACTCTTCATATGAAGCAGAGCAGCACATCATCTTACTGCAAATATACTAATATTTTAAAACAGTTTCAAGTTTGTTCAGATTCTCATTTAGGCTACAGGATCTCATTTACACATGAGATTCATAAGATGTTAACACCACTGTAATGTCTCCTTCTCTCTGTCTCTACTGTTACTATATTTAGTAAAAATATCTGGATGTCTTTTTGTAACTATCACTCTACAAATGTAGCATTAATAGAATCAAAATGTAAAGATTCACACATTGCATTTTCTTGTATTGCATCATATTGAATTGTATCGTGACAGAGCTGAATCGTATTGAACCGAATCGTTGGTCATTTAAAAATTTCTAAGATATATTGTATCATTGAACATGTATCAAGATATGTATCCAATCAGTCTCAGTCAGTGAGATACACACCCCTAAAAATTTACATTTCAAAAATGCCCTGACGGCACCATTGATAAAGGTAGAGTGGTCTGCCTTCTTTGTAAGAAGGAGTTTGCTCACCACCGAAGCAGCTCAAGTTTAGCCACCACATCAACACAAAGCACCCAGTCGCGAGTGCGGCCACAGCTAACGTGGCAAAATGGCTACTGCATCTGTTCAAGTCTGTTAAAAACAATACATGACATAGGGATGTCCCGATCCGATATTCAGATCGGATTGGCCGCCGATATTAGCAAAAAATGCATATCGGCATCAGATCGGTCCGCATGGAAAAATACAGATCCAGACTCCTGATCCAGTTTTTTTTTCAAAAATCCGGTCCGCGTTTTCCAGCGCACCGCGATTCATGTAGTCCATTCCAGTTTTTAAAAAAATCCCATCCGCGTTTTCCAGCGCACCGCCAGGCCAGACACTCACGCATCAAAATAACAAGAAGAGAATTGGGCTAGCGGCAGAGAATATGTCCCACTCTGAGAATTAGGTAGCAAGAAAAAGTGGAAATGTCAGCAATGTGGGATTATTTTACATTGAAGGATGAAAAAGATGAAGAAGCTGAGTGCAATACTAGTTGTTCTTATTGCACTCAGCTTCTTCATCTTTTATGTAAAATAATCCCACACTGCTGACATTTTCACTTTTTCTTGCTACCTAATTCTCAGAGTGGGACATATTCTCTGCCAATTCTCTTCTTGTTGTTTTGATGCACGTGTCAGGCTTCCCTTGATTCTGTTCTCACAGCAGCAGGAGGATTAAAATGATCAAACATGGAAACAAATGACATCGACACCAGCCAGGAGCACTTACAAGCTTTTACTAAACAAGTGTAGAAGGAGACATGAGAGTGTGTGTTTGTCTGCAGAGTTTCTGTGATGAGACTCTTCTCAGACAGCAGAGTGAACAGGTGAGGGAGGGAGGGCTACAGTGAGAGCAGCATGTATGAGGACAGATCCTCCACTGACTGACCATGGATACTTTCTCTTTCCTGGACGGATAAAAACATTTAAGATGCCAAAATGAGTCACAAAATGTACTTCAGCACCTGCACAAATAAAATCTATTTACAGGAAACACTCCTACTTGAGGTCAGCTGTCACACAGCACAATATATCAATATTATATATTTAGTCTCATATTTTATAAACTGATCAGATAAACTTCCTCATTTGTGGGATGAGCAGCAAGTGACATGTAACAAATTTCCCTGCTGATGTCAAACAGAGTTCTGTAGTCAGTCGATGATCCGTTACACCTCGAATCCATCATCTTTTTATTAAAGGTACAATCAGAAGGTTTGTCAGTTGTTGTTCATAAACGCAACAGAAAGATGGTTGAGTGTTGAGTCTCATTCCCAGGACGTCAAATACAGACGTTTGTGTTGGTAAATAATGAGAAAATATGATTTTGTCTCTCTTGAAGCAAGGGCAAGTACTCCCGCACCCATCTCTTCCAGAAAAGATCTGAGAGGTACTGCACCTGCCTCCATCGCCTTCTCACATACTGGTCGTCAGGTCCGAACACTCCAGGTGGCAAAGACGGTTTATCCTTGAGAAGAAGAAGATGGTTGGGCGTGAGTGGTTCCAAGTCATTGGGATCCTCAGAGAGCTTGGTAATTGGCCGGTCATTCAAAATGGCCTCCACTTCACAGAACACTGTCTGCAGCCCATCATCATCCAATCTCTGCTGGCGCAGAACCGAGCTGAGAACTCTTCTCACCAGGCGGATCAGCCGTTCCCCGACACCACCATGGTGTGAACCTGCTGGTGGATTAAAACTCCAGTGGATTCCAGCGTGTGCCAGAACACCTTGAATCCTGTCCTGGTTCAAAGCAGCAAGAGCCTCCTTCAGTTCTCTTTCCGCCCCAATAAAGTTGGTACCATTGTCTGACCTCAGGTTTGCAACTTGTCCCCTTCTACTGATAAAACGCCGCAAAGCATTTATGCATGCATCCGTTTCCAGTGAAACCACTACCTCCAGATGGACAGCCCTGCCTGCCATACAAGTAAATATGACTCCATATCGCTTACAGGTTGATCTTCCCCTCCTTACCTCAACCGGTCCAAAGTAATCTACCCCCGTGTTGGTAAATGGTGGCAGATCAGGCAGAATCCTCTCCTTAGGAAGATCGGCCATCTTCTGTACCTCTGCTCTTCCATTGTAGCGTCTACAAAATCCACATTCAGTAATGATTTTCCTAACAGCTGAATTGGCGTTGGTAATCCAAAACCTCTTCCTCATAGTGGACAGTGTGTGAGCGCGTCTACCATGGCCCAGATTCTGATGGACATGTTTCAGAATGAGCATAGATATGTGCTGCTCTTTAGAGAGAATGAGGGGATGTTTCACCTCCTCCGGCATCGCTCCTCTGCTCAATCTTCCACCGACTCTCAAAAGTCCATCCTCCAAGATTGGATCCAGCCTGTATATGGAACTACGCCGACTCAGAGTTTTGCGAGATGACAGTGCAGAAATTTCCTCACTGAACCTCTGTTGCTGGCAATAACGAATGATGACAACCTCTGCTTCAGATAACTCATCCTGCGTCAGTACACAGCTCCTGGGTGCTGACATGAACCGTTGCCTTTCAGCCTGCCTAGACTTGTCCTGACTGTTTTCCCCTGGATGGTGAATCTCCGAGGCCTTCAACAGTTTCCTCTCATGAACCTGCACCAACAACATGGCCTTCAACCTGAGGAACCAGGCAACTGCTGTCTTGAGCCTCCTCCAGTCAGAAAAGTAGGTGACGAGTTGGTCAGTGGGATTACACACATTACATACTCCAATAGCATTGGCCGTGGCTTCCCGTCTGACTTCCTTATCGTTAGCATCCAGCGCAGCATCCAACACAGTCTTAGGCCAATCCTCTTCATTTTTCCATAGAAATGCTGGACCTTCCAACCACCTGCTGTTTTTCAAAAAATCAGAGACTTTCATTCCTCTCGATGCATCATCAGCTGGATTATCCTTAGAACCAACATGTCTCCACTGTGAGGGTTCCGACATTTCCCTGATGGTCGAGATTCTGTTGGCGACAAACGTGTGAAAGCGCCTGTCTTCATTGTTAAGGTACTTCAACACTGATGTGCTGTCAGTCCAAAATACTGAATCCTCCAACTGGATGTTCAACTCCATCTTCAGCATCGAGTCCACTCTGACAGCAAGAACAGCTGCTGTCAACTCAAGCCGAGGAATTGTGACAGCCTTCAATGGTGTCACCCGGGCCTTGCCAAGCAGGAAGGAGACCTGGATACAATTTTCCCTGTTCCTCATCCGGATGTATGTAACCGTTCCATACCCGGCTTCGCTTGCATCAGCAAAGTGATGTAATTGGGCATGCCTGACCCATCCAAAGTCTGGTGGCTTGATGCATCTGTCCACATTGAACACAGCCAGCAGATCCAGGCTCTCCAACCACCTTTTCCATCGATGTAAGATGTCCTGTGGTAAAGCATCGTCCCATCGACAACCTCTGCGGCAAAGCTCCTGTTGCATCATTTTCGCAGGCAAGGTGACTGGTGCCAAGAAACCTAGAGGATCGTACACAGAGCTATTTATGGACAACATGCCACGTCTGGTGAGAGATTGCCGTTTTATCTCCAACTTGAATGTGAAAGAGTCCGTTTCAATGCACCACTGTAGACCCAGAGCTCTTTCTACTGGAAGTTTGTCCCGGTCCAAATCCAGCTCCTTTAGGCCCTTGGCCCTTTGATTTTCTGTGATGGCTTGCAAAACGACACAGCTGTTACTGATCCACTTTTCCAAGTTAAAGCCTCCTCTTCCACACAACATGACAAGATCTCTCACCATCCAGATAGCTTCTGCTTCGGTTGCTGAACTCTTCAGGCAGTCATCCACATAAAAAATGCTTGACAGACTGAAGCACTTCGGCTGTGAACTCTAACTGATTATCCTCCACAGTTTTCCTCAAGGCGTAACTTGCACAACTGGGAGATGATACAGCACCAAACAAATGCACAGTCATCCTGTACTCTGCAAGCTCCTTAGCGACGTCACCATCTGGCCACCATAGAAAGCGAAGAAAATTTCTGTCCTCTTCAGCGACCTTTACCTGGTGAAACATGGCCTGAATGTCCCCCATGAATGCTACAGGTTCCTGTCTGAAGCGAGTAAGAACTCCAAGTAGCGAGCTAGTGAGGTTAGGACCCTGTAAGAGTTAACCATTCAGTGAAGCTCCCTGAAAAGTGGCTCCACAGTCAAAAACCACACGTAGAGATCCCTTCCTTGGATGGTGGACACCGTGGTGAGGTATATACCACACCTTCCCAGTCTCACATCGCAGCTGTTGCTCAGGTACCTGTTCGGCATATCCCTTACCAATGAGCTCTTTCATGTAGCCTGCATACTCCTGGTGGAAGCATTTGTTGTGAAGGAACCTCTTCTTCAAGCCCTGGATCCTTTGTCTAGCCACTGCAATGTTGTTGGGCAAGCAGACATCCTTTTTCCTAAAGGGCAATTTCAAACAATACTATCCATCCTGAAGCACTGCGGAATGTTCCATAGTTTCCAGAAACTTGAGATCTTCTCTGGACATTTCCTTTTCCTCCTGTTTCCTCTCACTGAACTCCTGGTTGTACTGATTAGTCAGCATTTCTTCCAGTTTACACACAGAAATCCTGTTCACTGTGGCTAAGGGAAGCTCCTCCTCCAGAGCACCACTGTTCCCATTCAGTGGACCATTAACAACCTATCCCAGCACAGTCCTAATAGCATATGGGCCATTCCCGTGGCTGTTGATGACCTCCCATGGTTCCAGTAATTTGGGAGTGTTGGTTCCAATCAACAGGTCAACATTTGCCTTGATGCTTGGGATGCGCACCTTTGACAGGTACGGCCAGTTAGCCAGGTCTTCAGGTGTAACCATGTCATCAGCCGTGACTGGCATTTTCTTCTGTGTAATGACCTCAGGGAGAGCATAAAAGTCATTGCTGTCTGTGCCAGATACCTCCAAACCAACCAGAGAATATGCTGGACTCACTGCGGTCTGCCCCATTGTGCGGAGCAGAAATGTGTTCTTTTTCCTGTGATGTTCAGCCTTTGCATTAGATGTTCTGAGCAGAAGGTACCTGAACTGCCAGGATCCAAAAAAGCATACGTTCTGATTACATGGCTTCCCTTTGCAGCTTTAACCTTTACAGGGAGGATGGATAACACACACTGGTCTTTACCGGCCCCTGTATGACCACATGTTTTGAATGAGGTAGACGGACTGTCAGATGGTTCCTTTACCTGTTCCAGACCCATTGTTTGCCTTTTGATATGAAGCACAGTGGGATGAGCTTGACTACAAACCTGACAGGTCAAACGCTTCTCACAATCCCGGCTCATGTGACCAACACACAAACAGGCAAAACACACTCCTCTTTCCCTCAAAAAGAGAATTTTTTCCTTGT
This sequence comes from Lutjanus campechanus, assembly GCA_027495735.1. Classification (NCBI taxonomy): domain Eukaryota; kingdom Metazoa; phylum Chordata; class Actinopteri; order Lutjaniformes; family Lutjanidae; genus Lutjanus; species Lutjanus campechanus. The sequence continues at coordinate 5,405 of JAJHUR010128692.1, read as the reverse complement.
GTTTCTTTCCTTTGAACTGTTTGCATTCCTCCAATGAGTGAGTACGAGTACAGCAAAGGCATCCTGCTTTATCGGTTTTCCTTGGACTGGATGCTGTCTCCCTTACTCCTTCAGGATAGTCTGTAGATGTCACAGTGGTGGCAACAACACTTCCCCTTGTTCTGTTTTTAGGCTGCGACTTGAATCTGGTGAGAGGTTTTATCCCAGCAGCACTAAATGATGGGTCCTGTATGTCACCAAACAAAGGGTCAGACAAAATACTGACACGACGTTCAATGAATGAGACCAGATCACTGAAACATGCTCTGTAATTAGTGGTTTCCATTATATCATGAGCTTTGGTCCTCCATTGCTCCCTCATTTTGTATGGCAACTTTGAAATGATGGCTCTGATGTTTATAGGCATGTCCAGTTCCTGCATGTACTCAAGTTCCTCCATTACGTTGCAGCAGCCGCGCAAGAATAAGGAGTAAGCTTGGAGTGCTTTGACGTCCTCAGATTTTATTGTTTGCCAGGCCAAAGCCTTTTCCATGGAAGCAGTTGCGATTTTGTATGGATTTCCAAAATGTTCCTGAATGAGATTTTTTGCCACTGCATAGCCATGCTCGGGGGCCATATGTTGGCAGCTGCGCACCAGCTCTCGAGGTTGTCCTCTTGTAAACTGCTCCAAATAATACAAACAATCAGTTTCTCCTGCCTTTTCCTCCACTCCTTGTTCAAAGGCTTTAATGAAGGCTCTGTATCGGAGAGGATCCCCCTCAAATATGGGAATATCTCGTGGTGGCAGAGACAATGACTGCTGCTGTTGTACCAGAGCTGCTGTTATTTCATTTTGCCTGTGCATGATGGTAAGTATGTCTCCAGGTGGATTTTGACTGATTTGCTGATGGTATGCAAAGCATCTTTCCTTATCCTTGGACTGAGTAGGTGCTGCTTGACATTGATAATGTTGTGATGTTCCAAATGTGTTGTTTTCCTGTTGTTTTTCATCAGGAACATGTTGCTGTTTTGAAACAGTTTTTGATTTTTGCAAACTTTCCTTAGGACGGACGTCCATTGATTTGTAGAGTGTCAACGACCCCCTTTTGCTGCCATTTTGCTGCGTTGACTTGCATGTTTCAGGTTTGAATTCCTTTGCCGTGGGGTTTAAGACATTAACAGCTACTTTCCTTCCCCTTTCTTTGTCCACATAGGAATTCATGGCATTTGAAGGTGCTCGAGAAGAACTTTTCAGGTCGGAGGCCTGTAATACTGCTAGCTTAGCAGCGGAAGCAGCTAATTTAGTTTCCAGTTCAAGCTGCCCCTTTTTCCTCTTTAACTGTTGTTCCTCCTCCTCCAGAGCATGTCTCGCCTTTAAAGCTGCCGCTCGAGCCATGAGTGCAGCTCTCTCTGCCTCTGCCTTTATTCGAGCAGAGGATGTAGTACTTCATTTACCACTGTTACCATTCCTTTGACTCGACCGTTTGCTACCAACATTGGAGACACTGTCCTCAGGATTAATATCATCATCAACATCATTTTCATTTTCATCACCTTCATTGCATGAAACCCACCTTTTTGCATTAGCAATACACTCATTATTTGCCAGCATTTTTGCTCTAAACCACACCTCATGTTTTTCTTTTTCATCACCTGGTAATAAAACCAACAGAGATTCATGCATACTTTTTGCATCTACACACACCTCAATTAATTCATCAAGAGCATTTTGTACCTCAGTTTTATCACCCTTTGACATGAAACCATGCATTGATTGTTTTATAGCACTTGCTTTGTTTAGTTTGGCTTTTCTACCATTTTGCAACCTGTCCAATTTTTCGGCAAGCGCTTTAGCAGTGGGCTTAACCACCCGTTTTTGAGTTTGTGTTTCAACACCGCTAGCCTCACTGCCAGATTTAACGTTACTAGCAATTTGTCCATCAGTCCCGCTAGTAACGTCCGCCGCAACGTCGCGCTTCTCCATGATGAACGGACAGTCGCTTAATAGTACGCCGCAATAAAATAGCCAGTGCAAAGTTTATTGTCCGATCGCGCCGGCAACCAATGCATTGGATTTACGCGCTAATATGTGTGCACACAATTTATGGCCTACATAGTGTAGCGCTACACATACCTCTACGTCGGGCGCCATACGATGATCCGGTGGTAGGATGCTCCACAGCCGGCTTTAGCATTAGCACCGTAGCTCCTCTGCCTGTACACCCATGGATGGCTGCAAATGTCCTCCAAACTGCAGCAGCAATCCGATCAGCTCCCAGCAGCTCTCCAAAGTTCCAACTGGTGCCGGGTTTTTGACAATAATGTAGAAGCTAGCCTACTACTTAGCCTCTGAGATGCTTAACCCAGGAATGACCTGGTTGACGCGCCTACACTGTGTTTGATCTACCGTACGCTGTCGCTACTTGCTTCCACATGAATCCACAGGGTTGTTTTCGGTTGCAGCAAAACATTTATTTTCTCCATACCAGTGTGAACAAATCTGTTTTCATTCAAAGAGACCAAAAAACACTCGGCATACGACATGAAACATTCAGCACCGTTGCGGTCAAAAACCCTTTGCCCTTCCGGGTCAAACACCTGACGACAACAGTGACCTGCCTACCTTTAACACCTGCGCTACACACAGCACAGCGACACCCCCTGTTCAAACAGTGAACTACAATTTAAACCCGTTTATTACTTCCCCAACATATTTGGCTCCTACAAACAATAATAAAATCATTTCAGTGTTTCCTGAAACATAAATGAAGCTGTAAAAAGGACATTTTCTGTCACTAACAACACATTTGTTGTGTTGTATATTTGTGTTTTGGGACTTTTTCTCCTCATAGACTCCTCAGCCTCTCTCCTCCTGCTTTGTTTCATCTGTCTGCTGTATTTAAAGAGCTCATGTGATTGGTCATTATTGAAGTTTGCCCCGCCTCCACCTGCTGATTCTGTTTTCCTCCTGTTAATAATTTATTCGTCCTCTCTTCCATATGGCGCTGTGCTGCATCTGGTTTACACTCGTGTGTGTTTGCAGCCAGTTTCAGGACAATCGGACTCTAAATGTTTTACATCCATCAGTGATCTTCTGCTCCAGAAGGAACTCTGACATGTTTGCAGCTGTTCAGGTTGTTATAAGTCCACTTACACAAACAACAACTCTTAAATCAACATATTTCTTGGATCGACGTGACAAACGTTGACATGAACACGATGTCACACTGAACAATGAAGAGAAATAAAATGGACATTCATGGTCTGATTATCAGGCTGAGACCATCTGAGACTTTATTCAACACTT
>JAJHUR010128691.1:2427-25612 GCA_027495735.1 Lutjanus campechanus | reverse complement strand
ATGCTTTGTAATGCACTACACATGCAGGTCTGGACTGCAGGCAGGTCAGTCTAGTACCTGAACACGTGCACAGTGTGTCTTGGCATTGTGTCGCTGAAATAAGCAGGGACGTCTCTGAAAAAGATGTCGCTTGGATGGCAGCATATGTCGCTCCTAAACCTGCATGTAGCTTTCAGCATTATCGGGGTCCTTCACAGATACGATAGTTAGCCGTGGCTTTTGAAGTTTGCGCTGGTAACAATCCTGTTGGTCATTCTCCCCTTTAGCCTGGAGGACACAACGTCCATGATTTCCAAAAACCAATCCTACTTCAAGCCTGTTCCAGACTTCTTCGTGGATTTTTATCTACTATATTTGACATCTGAGTAGAATTAGCAAGAAGCTTATAATGGAAATAAACAGATTTAAAATCAAACTGGTAACATGTTCTGACTAAGTGTGCCATTATGTTGCCAAACAATGTCGTTGTTGATAAAAGTATTTAAGTCTTTAAACTATACTCAAATGAAAATCGGTCAAAAAGGATTTGCACATCCTTGCCTTCTCTTTCTATTTCTGTTTTACATGATCTCCCAACCTTTTCCGAAGTGGGATTGTAAATCAAATCCAGCCACCCTCTGTTCATTTCATTTCTGTAATTTAGCTTCTTGTGTTTGTTTTATGATTATGGATGTGTGCTGATCAGGCCCTTTTAATGGTTTTCGGGAGCCTGCAAACAGAAAGGAAAGGGGAAGTGGATGTCTGACAGTGAGATGCGGGGAGATAAGATGGTCAGCGTGGGACTATCAGTGTAGACTTACAGTACTGTTATCAGGAGCCATGCATGCTCAAAGAAAATGTTTCGGGCCTTATCAACATGCTCATTTCCACAATCATCGGCAGCATCAACAGTGCCAGGACCATCACTGGGAACACCATCATTATCATCATCATCATCATCGTATCCATCATCATCACTGTCAGTATTAACAGTATTGGCATTGTGACGAAGAAAACCATCAGGATTCATTATCGTCATTATCAAGGTCGTACATTTTCCTGTCATTTCTGCTCAATCTGCAGGGTTCAAGGACCGCAGAGACCAAAACTCTGACCGTTTCTGAGACATGAGACTTTCAGAAACATTCAAACAGTTTGCTTTGGTTTATTGACAACCTTCTAATTTAAAAGTAAACATATCAGGTTTTGTCAGGATAATATAATAAAGTCCAGGACTTTCAAATCTCTCCAGTTTTATCCCTGATGTTTACACTGTCCATCAACCTTTACTCACAGAGACAGGAACTAGAAAATTGAATCACGAGGACAAAAAAAAAATTTAAATCTTCAAGTATCAGGCTCACAAAAAGAAATCACAGCCGTTCTGTGCGGTCTGATCTCAACAAATGGTGCAGGAACAACGAGCCAATGTCTTAAGTCATTTTGCGTGTTATCACAAAGCCTTTGTTGCTTTTCATGTGTCGTTTCAAGCCATTTTAGTCTGAAAGACTCGAGCAGAGACGGTGTGTCATTTTACACACAACTTTTATAGAGAGAAAATGTCAGCATTGGCTTATTTTAACTTAAGTAACATGAGTGAGGTCATGTACGGAACATACGAACGTCACATACGTCACTTATTTTAACCCAAACTACGACATTTTCTTTAACCCAGCCAAGTAGCATCGGTGCCTAAACCTGACCAAACCGTGACCGTTTCACAACTCTAACCATGACGAAGATCACCTGATGATGAAGGTCACCTGACTATTGTTACCACATGCAAAACTCATTAAATGCACCAGACTGGACAGCATTAAAAAGACATGGAAAAAGACAGAAATGCATAGACGAGACAAGTGAAATGTCCTGAAAAGTGACGTGCTATTTACACGCCATCCCATGAGAGGACGTCCACAGTTCGATGTGACGACAGTTCAATGTGCAAATATCAATAAAAGTAACAACACATAATATAGCAGTAATTATTTAAGGCCTTATTATCCCACTTCTCTTCTTATAGCAATTTCAACAATTTAAACATTTAAACTTAATAGTTTTTAATATTTAAACTCTGATTAGATTATCTGATATGATTAGCTTTTTGGGCTTTTGTTTTTGATAGAGACAGCTGAAGATATAACAGTTATGTTTGACATAACATCAGACTATATCATCAGACTATAAAAGGTCTGTCCAAAGGTATTTATTAGTTTCTGAATTCCCCTCAAACTACCAGGGCTGAAATATGATATTATCATAATACTTGGGTGCAGATTTGATATGCATTACGATTCTCCAATTATTGCGTTTCAGTTTTACTGTTTATTGCAATTTTTGTGAATTTTTTTTTTACACTACACAATGTGAAAAAGTTGAGTCATATGAATCATAATAAATAAACAGAGCCTCTGACAAGTGCACACGGCACAAATGTGAGTTTTGACCCTCTGAGGCTGCTGTAGCTGGAATAGCAGATTGAGTTTGTGATGTAACAGCAGTGTGCAGAGTTAGTTTCAACAGAGCAAAGGAAAAAAAATCAAAAATAAATCACTCACATTTATGTCGTTCTATATGATCTCATTTCCTCCTTTTACCATTCACTGAACCTCCCCTGGAACTGTTTGGAGCCCCCCTGCGGAGGCCCACCTCCCATTTTGAAAACCTCTGTATTAGGTTATATGAACAGAGAGGATATATGGCCACAACAAGACCACGAAGCTCTGCACAAAGATTGTCCAAAAGCACCAAAAACTACGATTCTTACACTGAGTGTATTTCAATATAAAAAGATAAAAACTGAATCAGCCAGCACAAACCGTTCACTCTACATCTCATCCTAAACGAAACAGGATTTCATCCCCACATCTGAGTGCTTTGCAGGGACGGCGTCGGCCCCGGTGCCGTGCCGTGCCGTGCCGCACTGTGCTGCCTCTGCTCCTTCTGAAGCTACACAACTATAATGTCATTGTCAGATGGCTTGTGGCAGCAAGATCAATAGTTAGTAATTCCTTGGCTGGGGGTCTGGGAGTCCTCGCCCTGCTCTCTCTGTCTGTCCCCCTCCGAGCTAGAATGTCCTCTAATGGAGCAGGCCAGATCTAATCACTGCAGTAATTGAAGTTTACTTTGAAGCTTTCAATCTAGGAGAATATTTAAAGACAGAGCCACCATGAAACACTATCTACTGTCCCAGGCCTGATGTGATCTGGATCTAGTGGCCTCTTCAATAATAGATGAGAGTCTCAAACATACTTTTATCCCTCCTTTCGTCGCATGTTTGTGCATTAGATTTTTACTTAATTTGAGAGTCAAGGATCTGACCGCCATGAGCTTTTTGAAGGCCGACACTAACGCAGATATTAATGCAGTTTGAGTGTTTTATGCTTCAACGAAGTAGGTTTGCAAATCAAGAACAAAATCTGGCAAAATTAAGAAAATATGTGATAAAATATACAGTGTTTAACTTGTTTAAGGTTGCTGAAAAGGTTGCAGCGGCTCGGAATTCAGTAAAAGGAGCATTTCTGCAAAAGAAATAAAAGAATCCTTTTCATGGCTGACTGTCAATCAGTATAACCAGGTACCAAGTATTGAAATTTATCCAGTCGAACAATACCTGCTTTTTGTACCCCAGATTTTATCCAGTTTTGTTCTGACACAGCGAGCATTCTTCCATTTAATGCAACGTCTGGTTGGCCCACTACCACAGCAGCTCCAACTCATACAATCTCTGGTGTGGTGGATATTTTTCAGTCTAATAAAATTTACAAAGAAAAATATAATTAGATTGCATGAAGGTAATGAGTTAATGTAAAAGAAATTAACAATTGTCAAGTCCTCATCTCGCAGTGGTAGCTGTTGTTAACTGAACTATTTGAGGAGGAAGTGGAAAGGAAGAGGATAGCATAGCACCAGTCCAGGCGTCTTAATGGTTATTTATATCAACTTACAGACATGAAACAGATTGAAGCCTTTTTCAATGAACAGATGTGATATATAGCTACTACTACACAAGGATACGCCAAGTTCTGCACCACAGAGAGGGCAGAATGATGATTATATATTAAGTAATTTGCCCTCAAAAAATTACTCGAATGTAGGCCGTGCAGGTGGAGGTGTTATTTATGAAATACAGCAGCAGCTGCAACCGTAAGTGATTACAACAAGAATTTGCAAAGAGACAAAAAAAAACAAACCCTGACAGCAAAGGCAACAACCTGTACTACCTGTTACATAAACACCACAATCTGACCACTTTGTATCTCAACATCAAAAACTGCATCATACTGCACATGCAACAGCCCAGACATAATGAGCACAGGCACCACAAGAAAGTTAAGAAATGACAATGCAGTAGAAAAGCACATGAGGAGATGGCAGCAGCAGAACAGCAGAAATGACCAGCTGGTCAATGTGCACCTCAAGCTCAAAGTGAGCGTTTGAGGCCACATGTTGTGTAGCACTGATGAGCAGCAGGTGACCACCAGCACACAGATGTGAGCTCATGGTTGGTAATGAGTGTAGCAGCAGTGTAAAGCCATGGGAGAAATGTGGTGAATGTGATGGCAGCCATGTTGAGTTTCACATGTAGTGCACATTGCAGGAGAATAATTGCATGCAAGACAACTTACAGCCAACAAACAACAACCCACAACAAGCTGCTGCACAACCAGCTCAGCTCATTACACTCATAACACTCAAACATGATGATTCATATTTCACCACCATGCAAATCAAAAGCCTGAAGGCGTCATAATGCACACAAACAACAACCAGAAGGAAAATTAGCTCAGTCACAACAAACAATGACTTCGCTGTTCACGCCAACACCGAGATGAAATCAGCATCTGAATATGTGGAAGCAGATATTAGCAGCCAGCAAACATCAAAACATCAATGAGAATCAGATAAGAGACAAAACATACAGCAGCCATCAGCAGCAAGTCAGAGGAGACAAGATGTGAGCTCACAACATCAATGTTAGCAAAAGCAGCCACGACCACACTGAAGAACAAACGTCCTCATCAAAGAAATCCTGAACAAACACGTTGGTGGCTAACTGTCCAGCTAGCTGTGTTCAAGTTCAACATGAACATTATTATCTCTGGCATAAGAATCTTCCGGCAAACTTAGCTGTTAGCTTAGCAGGGTTCATGGACAGGCTGCCTCGATGGAAGCTATCAGCTAGTGAGCCAATCAGTCAGTTTAACCAATCAGAAGACTCACTGGCTAGAGCTAATTGTTTAGCTCTAGCTGTGACACCGCTAATTAACCCAAAATGACCAACAGCACAGCCAGCTAATGAAGCTGCAAACTCACAGCAGCAGAGCAGCAGCCAAACTAGCCAAACAATTAGTATGAGCACAATTAACAGCAAAAACAGACAGCATCAGAAACACTCCAACAGCAGCTGAGCACAAACCAGGCAGTCAAAACACACGTATATTAGAAAAAGCAGCACTTACCTTAAGTGAAGAAATCTCAGCAACACGTTCACCTCAAGCTGGAAGTGAACATTTGTTATGTAGCACTGATGAGCAGCAGGTGAGCAGCAGCACATGGATATCAGTTGATGGTTGGTAATGAGTGTGTCAGCGGTGTAAAATGTAAAATGTGGTGAATGCAACAGCAGCCATGTTGGGTTTCCCATGAAGTGCACAGTGCAGGAGAATAATTGCATGGACGAGCAGTTTGCAAGACAACAACTGTGTTTACATCCTGAAAGTCATCATACAACGACCCACAACAAACTGCTACACAACCAGTTCAGCTCATTACACTCATAACACTCAAACATAATGATTCATAGGCCTCATAATGCACACAAACAACAACCAGAAGCAAAATCAGCTTAAGCAATGAATTCACAGTTGATGGTGATGCCAATAGGCTATTAGCAACCAGTAGACACCAAGAAATCAACAAATAATCAGATGGCTGAGACAAAACAAACAGCAGCAAACACGCCAACAGCAGCTTAATGAACTCACAGCATAAATGTTAGCAAAAGCAGCTCCTACCATGCTGAAGAATCATCCTGTTAGGATCCAAACTTCCTCCTCAAGCAAGTCCTGAAGCAACATGTCGGTGGCTAGCTGTCCAGCTATCTTAAATGCTACATGAACATTAGCATCTCTGGCATTAAAATCCTCCAAAGTTAGCCATTAGCTTAAGAGGACTCACAGACAGGTTGGCATGATGGCAGCCAGGCCGAGCAAATCAGAGGGCAGGGCTTTGATGGCTTAAATAGCCCACCTTAGTGCACAAGGCCAGGGGTGCGTTTGATATGTTGCAGCCTGCAGAGTTCAAGTCATGTGACTGAAGTAGCATTCAGATTTATCTTCATTTAGTTAAGATTAAAGCTGCTGAACACCAATATTTTGTGCTCACCCATCCAGTATCTTTATTTCTCCTTTTTCATGCAAAAATGAAAAAGATTAGAGGATGATAGCAGAATTTTGTTAAGCAGACTTTTTTTTTTAAATTTGACCAAATCCTTTAAAAATAAAAACTGCCAAAAAATGCATTCTTTGGGTTTCCTTCTGTATTTGTAATTTTGGAGTGAGAGAGAGGGTTATGGTATGTGACAAATCATATATGAGGTAGATGACAGCATGGGCCAATATTTGATTTAACCTGACTTAAAGGGATAGTTAGGGTCGTTTGAAGTGGGATTGTATGAGGTACTTATCCACAGTCAGTGTATTTACCCACAGAAGATGGCGGACGGCACGCCCACACTTTGGCTTTTTTTAGCCACTTATAAAAGGACCACCTGAACAAATCAATAATTGTTTAAATGTGCACTATATTAAGAATATTCTCACTGCTTTTTCTAATTAGAAACAGCCAATATATAAGCAAAATATTACTCTCTGTAAAAACCAACCAAACTCTGCTGGTCCACTTTTATCCTGATCTGTTAGTTTGTTTGTGTTAATGTGCGACTTTGGTATTTTAAAAGTAAAGTTCAGATTCACCAAGGTTGCACAATAACACAAACAAGCTGAGATCGAAGCAGCAGTAGACCAACAATTCCTGTGTTCTGCGGCGTAAAATGACTGATTACGCCTATGGAGTTTGGTTGGTTTCAAAGACAGTGATATTTGTCTTGTATAATGTTGGTTTCCCATCAGATAAGGCTGTCTGACGGCAAGGTTAAGTGTTGGAAATATTCTCAATAGAGCATTCACTCAATTTGATACTGATTCTTTTTAGGTGGACCTTTTATAAGTGGCTAAAATAAATTTTATTGCTGACTTTGTTCATAGCTGAGGGCATGCTGACTGCTGTCTACTGTAGGTAATACACTGAAACCAAAATCCACGACATTAGACGTCATATTTTGCTAAACTTTTCAGCTGCACTTTGTTTCAGAAACTGATTGATTCCTGTTAATTGTGTTAGTCGTGTTGTGGTAGATGAGAGCTGTGTCAGTGGTTGCAGTTGCGTCGGTGGCATCTGTCCTGGCAGTGGCTCTCTGATTGATAGGCCTGAGCACAGAGGGGCAGTGGGAGATGAAGAGAGGTCTGATAGCGGGCCGCTAGATACTCCCTGATTCACTGTGTGTCAGATACTGATAACACCGAGACTCAGAGAGAGAAAGGCAGGGAGAGTCTGTGAGGGAAGTACGGAGAGAAATAAGGGCATACATGAATACTGGGAAGAAGGGGAGAGGAGGGCAGAGGAGAGGAAAAAGAGATGCTTCAGATGTCACGTCAGCAGAGAGTGTGGAGTACGGGATTGTGGCCGGTGGTTTATTTCATCACGCTGACAAATCGAGGTGTGAGTCCCCATTGCTCTGGACTTCACGTTGTCAGTCCTCCTCACAACATGATCTTCCTCCTTCGTCTCTCCTTTGTGACTCTTCATTGGTCTTTGTTATCTATTTTTTATAAAAATAACTAAAAAATAAATTTGAGTGTTTCCAGGACCAAGTTGATATGTAAGAGGGGGCAAAACATTCCCCCTTCTTTGTATTCCTCAACACAAACATTACATTATATGCTCATTAGCTAAAAGGTTTAAAGAAACATTATATTGTTTGCTAGCTTGCTAAAACTTTTCTTTTTTAAATCATATTGTTTGCTAGCTAGCTAAAAACTTAACAAAACGTTAGGCTACATTGTTTGATAGTTAGCTAAAAAGTTAAACAAAAAAACTGTTGTTTGCTATCTATTGAAAACATTTTTTTAAAGTCATATTGCTTGATAGCTAGTCACAAAGTTAACACAAAATTAGGCTACATTGTTTCCTAGCTTCAGTATTTAAAGAAATGTTACATTGTTTGCTAGCTAGATTAAAAAGTCATATTGATTGCTGCATAGCTTTAAAAAAATGAAACAGTATATTGTTTTCTCGATATTAGTTTAATTTGTTTTAGTTACCTAGCAAATAATGTAGCTTAACATTTTCTTAACTTTTTAGTTAGCTAGCAAACAACATTACTTTTAAGTAACTTTTTAACTCACTAGGAAACAGTGTAATGTTTTGTTAAGTTTTTAGCTAGCTATCAAGAAATATTACCTTTAAAAATATATGAAAAGACATGTTACATTGTTTGCTCGCAGGTTAAAAAAGTTTTTAAAGAAGGTATATTGCCTGCTAAAAGATTAAAAAGAGCAACAAGATAAAAGAACAAAATGTTGCTAGCTTGTGAAACAGTTTTTTAAAGTCATGTTGCTTGCTATCTAGCTTAAAAGTTAACAAACATTAGGCTATATCCTTTGCTAGCTAGCTAAAAAAATTAAAGAAACATTTTGTTTGCTAGCTAGCTTAAAAAATAAAGTCATATTGCTTGCTAGCTAGCTAAAAAGTTTGTTTTTACATTGCTTGCTGGTTTGTTTTAAGGTTAAAAAATGTTACATTGTTGCTAGCTAGCTAAAAAGTGATCATGATGGCTCAGAAGAGAATTATTTTTCTCAATCTGTCTCAAGAAGGCTGCCATTTTAAAAGTTAAGCCTCCTTAAGCATAAGATTATAAATACTAAATCACATTTTAAAAAAGTGTTTAAACTTTTGGTGCAACAGAATTAAATTTACATTAAATTACATTTTAAAATGAATCCTCGTTGGTGCAACCCAGTCTTTGAGTTTGGACTTCATACATGTATAAGGGCATAGATGAATACTTGGAAGAGAAAAGAGGAGGAAAAAGAGGTGCTTCAGATGTCACGTCAGCAGAGAGTGTGGAGCACGGGATTGTGGGCTGGTGGTTTATTTCATCACACTGATAAATCGAGGTGTGAGTCCCCATTGCTCTGGACTTCACGTCGTCAGGCGGACAAGCCTCCTCTCAACATGATCTTCCTCCTTCGTCTCTCCTTTTTGGACTCTCCATCGCTCTTCCTTGTCTGTTTTTCCTTGCTGTCTCTGCGAGTGTGTGTCCTGGTTTTTATTAATAACTATCTGTGGGAGATGAAATAAAGGCGGTGTGTTTTTTATGTGGCTGGTGTGGTCACACTGCTGTCATTGTAATGTATGTCTTCCGATAGCACTTTGAGGAGAAGAAAAAATGGAGTGCACCTTCCTCTCCTCTTTCTGCAGTGTATCAATAGCATCACTCTTCTCACCCGCCTCCCCCTCCTCCTTTCTTCTTCCTCTCCCTCTCTTCTGTCGCAATCTATCCACTCTCCCATTTTTTTTTCTCAGATGCCCCTGACCCTTATCTATCCATTTTATCTCCCTTCAGTTTTCGGCGCCATTTCTCCTCTTCTTCGCCTGTCGCTCATGCCGGTGTCACCAGGTTTTCTGTCGCCGGAGGAAGGAGGCGAAAGGTTTCGGGAGGGAGCAGTCAGGAGGTCACCGATGACACATGTGTGCACGCCAACGTCCTGGACGAGAGCGCCTGACGGTCACGAGTCGTTTAGTTTTTAAAATAGATGAGCATTTTTTGAGGCATACCTGTCAATCACGCCGGTGATGCCGCTCAGACATCTGATCGATGCTGTGAATGCCCGAGGCCGCATTCCACACATGAACGCCATACCTGAGAGAGTCACATGTGTCTCATACACACGCAACACCTGCAGGAAGTACAGTACACGCAAGGTCATATGGCGTTAACCTCGTGACCTTGTGACGCTTGTCATCAGCTCAAACTTTGTGTGACCCTCCAGTCTGAATGAGGCGTCTGCACATGTGTGTGTCTGTGTGGGGTTTTGCACGTCTTCCTCCAACAAATTTGTTCCAGGCAATGCAGACTTTACCTTATACAGTATTTAGCATGTTTTTAAGGACCAGTGTGTAGGATTTAGTGGCATCTAGTGGTGATTTCACAGACTGCATACAACTGAACACCCCTCACCTCACCCTCCCCTTCCAAGCATATAGGCTACTTCACAGGGCCAAACCGAGCCTGGCACCTTATTTTGTGTGGCTTAAAAACGATCATTTACACTGCTTTACAGAAGCACGGTGTCAATAAACTACATGTCCCAGAATAAATCCAGATTTTATTGTTGCTAGACGTCACTTAATATCATTTCAAGTTCAGAAAAAGTTTTTACCAAACACTGATCTTTTGTTGAGATAATTTGCTTTTCTTCTTTAGATAAACTTAAATCTTTGAATTTTAAAAACTTAAAAAATCGTATTAAAAAACATTTAAACGATTTCATTTCTCAGGTACAAAAAAAAAAAAGACAAATCAGCTTCGCGGCTCACCTTTTTTTTGATTTTCTGAAACTCAAAGATTCAAGTTTATCTAAAGAGTAAAAATCAATTATCTCAATTAAAGATTAAAGGTTATAAACTTAAGAATATGAGTTGGGCAAAATAAACTTTTTAGTTTGTATCTGTTAATGCTTCTTTTAAATAGTTTTAACCTAACCCCACTGATCAGATGTGTCTCGGGACGTACAGGTGAACATGATTTGACTAGAGAACATTGATTGAGTTGCACGTGAGAGGGTTCTAAGTGGAACCATTGCATCATAAAAGGGTTCTAGGTGAAAACTTTCACAGATGTTATAGGTATAACCATTTATGTTGGATTCCCAGTAGAACTCTTTGAAGTGAACTTTTATTAAAAAGAGTTCTAACAGGAACCAAAAATGGTTCTGACAAGCTGAAAAAACCCCTATATGGTTCTAGTTAGAACCTTAATTACTAAGGGTGTATCTAATGCTGTCAGAGAACGTGCAGCATGTTGCTGCGGAAATAAAACTTTGAGAGGAAAAATGCATTTGGTATGGTTTGCAGATTTTCTATGATTTTGTAAGTATGATTAATCAATTAATTGATCGCTAATTTTACCAATAGTCGATTAAGGAAAGAGCTTACAGTTTGCAATCCTAACAGAAATGTATCACTGTCAACATTTCATTGATACATTGATGTTTTAAAATGATCGTTTAATCTGGACTCGTAGTTTAAAGTGAAGATGTTTCCAGGATTTGGTTTCAGGTTGGTTCTCCTGAAGAGGATTCCACTGTGGAGATTATTAAACCAGTAAAAACTCACAGATGTGGTGAAATTGTCCTTTTCCTCTTTATTTTCCACCTGATATTGTAGCTTCTGTTATCTCGGAGCAGAGAGAAAAAGCGGCTCTGTGGTTTGTTAACGCGCCGAAGCTTCTGTTGAAATTGCATCTAATGACCCACCAGCTCAGATTATGATTTTATATTTATCACTCAAGAACCATTGTGCACGGCTTAACTGCAGAAAATATGATAGCAAATTTTGCCTTCTTAAAGATTCGACTTTGGTAATCATTATATGGATTGAGTTACACACGGGGGATTTCAGGATGTGCATTCAACTCCTGCTTTAAACCACCGAATATCCTTACAGCACTTACAGTGAACCACAGGTCTGCTGTTGAGTAGATCGGTTTGCCAATACGCTAGGATTGTGTTTATATACTGTATGTGATTTTATTACAGTTTCATTGTATTATTGATCACATCTACATTTGATATATATGAGAGGCCTCTGACTTTACTAGATTAAAGGTGAAAGTTGTCTGAATATTGTGTTTTTAGTCGTCTATATTGCACATAACTGCTGTTTCAACCACTGTTTCACATGCTTTCATGGAAATTTAGTCATTTAAAAGGAATGAAATACAGCACTCTTAGAAATAAGGGTTCCAAAAGGTTTCTTTCTGAGGTGCTACCTAGAACTATTTGCTTCTTAAGAATCCTTTTTTGAAGACAGGGTTTGTCAAAGGTTCTTTGTAAGACTAAGTGTTCCATTATGAACCCTTTTGGGAGGAAAGAGTTTTTCACAGATTGTTGAAATCCTTGAATAACTCTTTCGTCAGGGGTTCTTTGTACCATAATTTAAAATTGTTTTCGGTAGAACCCCCTGGATGGATTCTAGACAAGACGCTCGTAATATATAAAGGTTCTCAGCAGAAAGCCCTCAGTGGGTTCTAGATAAAGCCGTTGGAATATAAAAGGTGTTTTGGTAGAACATCTTGGGTAGGTTCTACATAAGATACTTGGAATTTAAAAAAGGTTCTCCATAGAACCCCCTTGGCTTGGGTCTAGATAAAACCCTTGGAATATAAAAAAAAGTTCTCGGTAGAACTCCCTGCTTGGGATCTAAATATGTTGTAAAACCCTTGGAATATAAAAAGGTTCTTAGTCGAACACCTTGGGTGTGGTCTTGGTAGCACCCTCAGAAGGTGAAAAGGGTCTGGATAGAACCCCCAGAGAGGGTTCTGGTTGGAACCATTACACAATAGAAAGGCTCCCTTTTGAACCTCTCACAAATGGTTCTAGGTATAACCCTTTATGTTGGGTTTGAGGGCGAAGAACCCTCTGTGGTTCTAGTAAGCATCAGTGGACTGCTGTGGACAGATCAGCAAACCACTGTTATATAAGCCAAATATCACTCTCTCCAAACCAACCAAACTCCAGAGGAAAAATCAGTCATTTTAGCTCACAGAACACAGGAGTTGCTGGTCTGTCGCTGCCTCGATCTGTTAGTTTGTTTGTGTTATTGTGTGACTTCTGTGAGTATGAACCAACCCTTTAAAACACCAAAGTCCCACAAAAACACAAACAAACTAACCGATCGAAGCAGCAGTGGAGCAGCAACTCCTGTGTTCTGTGAGCTAAAATGACTGATTTTGCCAATGGAGTCTGGTGGCTTTGAAGAGAGCACTATTTGGCATATATATAACGGCGGTCTCCTGTTAGAAGAGGCTGTCTGAAGTGGTGAAAATATTCATCCTCATATTCATATAACCCCACTTCAAAAACATCCAAACTTTCCCTTTAATACCAATAATTTTCATGAATTTCAATCAGAAAAGCCTAAATTAGATTTATAAGCAGCATCCTCAATCCAAGAAATATTGGTTCCAGCTTTTAACAAACTGAATGAACAACTGGTTGCAAACTCCACACCAGTGGTCCCAGTTTGCCAGGTAAGGATCAGTACTGTATGGTGGTCTCTCTCACAGGGTGGAGGTTGAAGACTGGAGGATGTGCTGTGTGTTTAGCATCGATCAGCAGGAGATGGAGGTCTGACTCGCAGCCCGGTGTTGTGTTGGCCTGCCCTAATTGATGTAATGAATGTGATTAGGTGCTATCTGAGGGATCGCGCAGCCTGGCCTTTTTCCTTATCTCCCGCAGCTTCCTGGGCCCCACAGAGTGGACCAATAATGCATCAGAAATGGGGGCAGGTGGTGGACTGACAGGGCCTGAGACATGAGACATAGTGGACATGGACACAGAATCTTTACACATGTGGCCTTTTTTTATCCAGGTGGAATAAAAAGTTACAATAGTTTTACCTGTGAAATGTTGGATAAACTGATCTCTTTTGCTTTTTGTGACTAATTTAAATGTTCTTGCATCAAATTTTCTATCCATCCATCCATCCTCTTATATGAGTTGACTTTTATTACTCGTGTCAGTCTGAGCTGGTTGCTGCAGGCTGCAGCTGAACAGAGGAGACAGAATGAACAGAGTCAAGTGTTCAGTAGTGCAACACTGACATCGTGTGGACAAACGGAGTCTTGCAGAGGACACGAGACACAAGACTTCAGTATTTACTTAACTCAACCTACATCTGATTTAATGAACGCAGAATTTAGGAAAGTCTTTGGTGTGTGATGACGATATTTCCTTTAGAAATATAACGTGAACTCCAGCTTGCAACATCCGTTTCATATATTAATTCCTCACTACTGAGTCACTCTGTACTTTATTCTCGACCTTGCACTTTGGTGTCTTGTGCTGCTTCACTGCACAAATAAACATAATGCACAAGTACCTCAAAATTGTACTTAAAGGGATAATTCACTGATAACAGGTGGTCTTTCCATAAAAACCGGACTGTTTATGCAGTAGAAAGGTGCAAATTTTTTGAAATTGGTGCCACTTGACCAGAGAAAACACAGAAAAAGTGCAGTGGTATTCCCTTTTGCAGGGATTTAGTTAATGTTTTGTATCTTTTAATTGTTATTTTTACTCTTTTTCTTTATCTAAGTTTAATTGGATCTTTTCTTCTATTTATACAAATTTATTTATTTTCTTTCTTTGTTCTTCTGTGTTTTGTTTTTGCCCTTCTGTTGTTTTTAAATCTATTTCCATCAACGTATTGTTTGTATTTCTTTGTTCTATTGTGTTTTGTTTCACACGCCATACTGTAAAAGCATGTTATGCAACATGTGTGATACAAATAAAAGTTGTTATTATTATCATCTCGATAAAGCAACAACAGATGCACATACAATATGGAGCGTTTGGTCTTGAAAAAGATTTATATATAGGGAAATACATTTTAAAAAAAACAACATGGAAAAACAACAAAAAGTCAGCGATGGTGGATGATGATCACTTCTCAATATCTGGTATTTAATAAAAGGTCAACATGGCTCTGTGTCAGAAAATCCATAAATTGTTCATATATTTGATTAAAATCTGTGTTTAAATATCTTCCCAATTATTGCCCTCATAGACTCAGTCCATGTTCCAGCTTTTTGCTCTTATGATATATGTGTTTTTCACATATTTCAGAGTATAAAGATGAGCAGAATCAGACAGTAAGTAGATGGATGGATGGATAATTCTGATGTGTCTGTATTCTCCATGTAGTGCTGCAGAATCTCACCGCCTGAGGGCCTCATTAATAAAAATGGCTTCATTTAAACTTCATTTTCAATTCCTTCTTAAAATAAGCTTTCTAATTATGAGGGGACACCTGGTCGATACAGTTACACACTTTCCATCAATTAATCATACATCCATCAGCAAACGGAGCACACGAGTTTGTCCCACAGCTCTCCAAACCATTTCCATCCCGCAGGTTTAATTGTCATTGATCAAGTCTCAGCCGAGCTGTGAGCCGCACACGTTGTACAGGACCTGTTCTGTTAAAGCTGCTGGGTAACTTTAAATGTCGAGTTTCGAGTTCTACTTTATTATCACGGAGTCGTGATCATCAACATGTATCGGATTAAATACAAATGAAGCTGAGGCTGATGTATCATGAATATGTTCTGTCTTATAATTGTGTTTTTATATAATAGTGAAATTTTTCTCTGTTTCCTGCCCAGATACTACAGATGAAAATGAGCTCATAGCTAACCCTGGTACAGCTGAAGAACCTTAAACTGTCTCTGACAAATAAACAAATAAAATAAAATAATGTTAGCATAGAGTGTTCTGCTGACCAACTCCAACTAAAACGGAGGGGATTATAACACTATATTCTATTAAGAAAATATCAATATGCACATATATATAAATCACACACGTCAGTGATATAAAAGGAAAGTGGGAGCTGGAGATGAACGTTATTATTAAAGCTGAAACAAGAGAGGAAGTGTGTGAAGGGCGAAACAATGCAACTGATATCCCATTGTGGAACGACTTTTTAGGATCAAAATACAAGTGTGAAGTTTATGACTCATGTTATATTCAAGAGTTTATTATCTACAAGAAGTAGGGAAAAAAACAACTCTTTGATTTTGTTTGAAAAATGTGAACGATAAAGTGCTTTTTACTTAGAAAAACCACAGCTCCCACATTTACACACATCTGTTCACAGGCCAGTCTTGCTTCTTTCTAATATGGTGGCAACAACAAAGTTCGATTCAAAGGCCGATGCGTGGTTTACCTGTATGTTTTATGGTCTCGCCTGCCTATGATGTTGTGGACCTGACTGACTAAGTGTACGATTGGGAGTGGAGTGCAGTATTCGCTCAGTTTCTCAGTATTTTCTCTCCAAAGACTGTGTGGTTACACCCATGTCAAAATATGACAGAAATGGAACAATTTTCTTTCTGGGATTGTCTGAAACTGAAGTCATACTGTGAAGATTCTCATACAGAAATATTTTTTTTACCACAACACCCACTGTATTAGATTATAGGAGCAATCCCTGGTGGAGCTTTGGATGAGAGAATGCGTATGTGCTGCATCCTTTCATTGGTGGCCACTTTATCCTGACTAAACCTGTTGCTCTCCACCCTACATCAGTGCAAGACAGTTTACTTAATGGAACAAATAACATCATATATAGACAGACATGTTTTTTAAATGGATGCACTCTCATAATTTCTTATTTTGGATTAGCTTTCTCGTGAATTTGGCCAAAATTAACATGAAATTAATTATTTATCTATTTACTTATTGAGTTGGAGCCTCCTTTTTATTCACATGTGATTATTGCTGATCATTTTTATGTTTGTTTGCTGAGCTGTGAATCATATTTCCTGACAAAACAGCTGTGTAAAATTCAAATGCTCATATGTACAAGTTGCTCAAATAAAGAAAATATCAGGAAAAAAAAGGTGTCTTAAATGTGCATAATAACTCATAATTCATTTCTGGGTAAAGCAAAATTGGTTGTTTTTACAGGTAAGAAACAACGTGGAGATGTTTCGATCTAGATAAACCAACCTGCATTTACATTAGAGCGGTGCAGGACTTTGTGTAGAACGTGTTCTCACCGGAACCCAAATCTGGCCATTAAACAGCCTCAGTCTGGCCCTTTGATCATTTATAAATGTGCAAAGAAATAGCAATAAATAAATTCTTCAAATGACAAATTGGCCCATTCATTTGTTATGTCTGTTGACACTTATTTACACATTTAAATTCCTAGATAAGAGGATGTTTTTTGCACCACCAATAAAGTCATTTGTGACAAAAGTATCATGTGAACTTAATGATAGAGACTGTTTTAATATTTAACAATGGGTCAATACTGCCCCAATGTGGTGTTATTATTGATGATGTCTCCATATGCTCCTATCACCTACATCATACATACATCCTAAAGAGGGCAGTGTTACACAACAAATACTCTTCTCTGCATTAATCCTTGTTCTTACCTTGAACATATAGATTACATTATTGTCTTTATGATTAAATAAGATTTAACCTTCAGTTTCTTCAAAGGATAATAGAAACCTTACAGACGTTAAAGGGTCTTTGAAAGCACATCAGAATGAGACCACTCAAAGCAGTGAACATACAATATAAATGTTCAGTATCCTCCATCCTCACATTCCTGATCAGATGTGTAATTTTCCTGAGCTGCAGTCTATCAACTCGGGCTGTTACAGTCGTGCTGGTGATTACAGCTTTCATGCACATTGATCATAAGCCGCCCCGCCATGTGGTGTTGCTATTAATTACGGTAAATGCTGCAGAGCTTTCGTATCATCACAGGCCACAGCCAATCAGTGGAAATGACTGTGTGCTACAAGAGACACGGTGAAGGTTTGTATGTCTCTATAAGTTCTCAAGACCTCTTTCCTCTTTCCTCAGCTGATGTGTGCACACTTGAGAAACTGTGGATCTGATAAACAACCAGATTTTCAGTTTATGAAGCAAAAACTTAAAGGGATAGTTGTATGAGGTACTTATCTACAGTCAGTGTGTTACCTGCAGTAGATAAGGTGCAGTTTGGGGAAGCTAAGCAATCAACATCAGTTTAAGTGTACGCAATGTTTCAAACATTTTAAAATATTAATATAAGCCAAATATCGCTCTCTCCAAAGTCACCAAACCCCTTTGACAAAAACAGTCATTTTACTTCACATACACTCCGTAGTTGCTGATCTTTTGATGCCTCAATTGGCTAGTTTGTTCGAGTTTAGTGAATCCAAACCAACCCTTTAAACACCAACGTCACTACATGATGCAAACAAACTAACTAATCAAGGCAGCAGTGATCACGGATGTCCTGCGTTCTGCAAGGTAAAAATTACTGATTTTTACAATGGACTCTGGTGGCTTTGATGGTTCTCAATAAAAGTCCCAGGGTGGGTTCTAGATAAAACGCTTGGAGTATAAAGATTTTCTCAGCAGAACTCCCGGTGGGTTCTACATGAAATCCCTGGAGTATGAAAAGGTTCTCGGTAGGTCAGTCATTGTTAGCACCCTTTGAAGATGGAAAGACTCTTGATAGAACCCTCAAGACTGATTCTAGGTGCAACCATTACACCATAGAAAGGTTCTCTGTAGATGATGAAACCTTTCACAGATGGTTCTAGGTAAAAAACCCTTTATGTTGTGTGGAACTCTGTGAAAGGGTGCCACGTTGAACCTATATAAAAGAATCTACCAGGAACCAAAAAGCGTTCTCTATGGGGTTCTAAGTTGAAAATACTTTATGGTTCTCTGATACAACCCCACTTAACGAGAAGAAGCAATAAAATAAAACTATTAAATATAATTTGTATTAGTTACAGGTGTTATTTCATATTAGCTAAAATAAAATTCATTGTTAATTGTTGATGCATTACACTGATAAAGCTGTGGTTTATTTCAGTATAAAACAGAAGAACTGCAGGCAACAGAAGAGACAGCTGCAGAGGAAAACACACACTCTGATAGTTACAATGTGTTTGTGAGACATTATTTTGTCACTGGCAGTTAATCTCGCAGTACTTTCTAAATCCCCTTTATCTAAATCATTGGATTAATATTCCAGGGTGATGGAGGTGATAAAATGTTATCCTTGCTCTTGGGGACCAGACTCATCAGTCTGGATTCTGCTGAGTCATGCAGCACCAAATTAAAATTGGTTGTTCCTGATAAACAACGCATAACCCAGACTTTACTGCACATTAAACCAGTTATGGGCGGTTACACAGTCTGGACTGAAAATGTGCCTTTATCTGAGTTTATAACAGACGCTTTGACGAGCCTGTGATGGCTTCCTGTCATAATGTTTTTTCTTTGTTTTTCTTTTCCACATGGGCAAAGTAACACTGTGGAATCATTCTGTCCTATTTAACCCCCACACTCTTAGAACTAAGGGTTCCCTCTGAAGAGCTGGGGTTCTACCTGGAACCATTTGCTTCTGCAGATCTGTTTTTAAACAAAGAAAGTCAGCTAAAAAAAATCAAATGAAAAGGCATCATTCACAGAGATTCCATAGTTTTTAACATAAAACTTGAGAGTTTTATTAAAAAGTCAGAAATCTACTATCAACTATCAACTTTTTAAATACAGTTTATTATTTTCTACATTGAAAAAGTGATTTTATTCACTTGTCACATGACACATTAATCCAGGGTCTGTGCTAAGTGACAGAAGGTAAACTTTTAAAAAAGCAAAATAACTTTCACGAGAATTTATTCTCCTCAAAAATGATTTTTTTTTCTCCCCCAACAAGCCTTTACAAGTCAAGAAATTCACATGAAAATTGGGTTTATATCCAGAGAAACATAGTTATAGTATAAAAACAGCAAAACAGCACATGTTTGAGAATATATGCAGACCCTTTAGCAATTATGTTAAAGGTTTAGATTTAACAGTTGATCAAGATGACTCATTTCTGTGGACAATTCAGTTTCCAATCATTCATAACTTTTATTTTTCTTCTTTCTTATTGATTGGCTGTTAACTATTGAACTGATGGCAGCTGCTTTAATGATCGATTGATCAGGTTGAGTACTTTTTATGTAAAGAAAGGTCAAAATCTCTAATTCTAGCTATGAGAATCTGAGTGTTTACTGGTTTCATTGGGCCTCTGTGACAGTGGGCTGGGTGTAAGTGGGTTGTGAACGGGTCAGGACATTCGAGGGCGTCATCTTGGGCTTTTTGACATTTTGTGGACTGAAGAGCTGATCGATTGATCAAGAAGATAATCAGGGTTGCAGCCCTACTTTCCCTTCTGTTTCCTGTTTTGCGTTAATGCAGCAATTTTATGTGAAATTTACGTCATGCTGAGAATGTAAAAGGCTGTTCTTTATGGTGTTAAAATTTAAATAAAGAATCATCCACAGAGACTCCGTGTTTTTTATAACATATAAGAAAAGCTGCGGATATTAAAATGTTAAATGTAAAAAAGTTTTGAAGGGAATTATAAGGGGACTGTGTTTCTAAAGAACAAAGCACAATGCTCAAAATGACTCAATACCTCCATCATGTGGTATAAAGATGTATAAATAACTCTCACTTGATAAAGCTTTTGCACATTAGAGAGGAAAAGTGTGCTTTCTGCTGCACCGTATTTACAGAGTCTCCTTTATGAAGGAGGAAAGCTTCTCAGCTAATGGGGAGATAAATTAATCCACAAAAGCAGACAGGTGAAGGAGGTAAGAGAGCCGATAGTAGCAACAATGCGTCTGCCTGGAGGATGTCTGAGGCTTTTATGTATTTCTGGTAATGGGTAAAAAGGGAGCGATAATGGGATGTTTGACTCTAAGAAAGTAAAATTCTTCTCCAGAGGTTTCACCTCTCTGTGAAAGATTATAAAGGCCGTCAGGAATAATACTTCTGAGGGCCTCGGTTGCGTCTCAGTGAGTTCATTTGTAAAGAAATATCGTCAAGAGGTTGTCTTCAACTTTCATTTGTATAATCGAATTAAATCATCACCTATAATGATCCAAAATGATAAGAGGTTCACTGTTAGTGCTGAAGGGCAGCCATGTTTTCTCTTATTCTGCTTGGTCTCAACATGTCTCACTTGAATCACTGAGGTTTAGAGGGTACTTATACTTTAAAGTTCTTGTCTCTGCTACATTACTTCAAACGAGATGAATGAAATGATTCCTCTCTTGTCCTGAAGTGATTCAATTCAGACCCCAAGACATCTCGACACAAAGTTTTCGAAAATTGTTTCATCATTCTTTGCATTCTGTTTTCTTTACTTTTTCAGTTTGCAGCTGGAAGTTGAACCTTATGAAAGTGAACTCAGACGATGATTGTCACATGAGGCTTACTTCCTGTTGCCAATAGGTGGCGCAATGAGTATAACTCCTGATTTACTCTTACATGAAACAAACATGAGAAGTTTTGGGCTGATTGGATCATTTCTACTCAAATTACAGCAACTTCCTGTTTCATGGCGAGACATCAAAACTCAACGCCACGGCCACGCCCTTCAAAGATAGCTAAATCTTTTAATAACTTTTGATCACAAAGTAGTCTAGATGGCACACACACCAATTCTGAAGTCAATCTGATTAACTCTGTACGAGGAGTTTGTTCAAATACAACGCATGGAAAACATTAAAATTGACCACGTAATTCAAAATGGCCGACTTCCTGATGGTTCCAGGAGTCTTTTTTTGTACACCTGGACAAGATACATGTGTCTACCAATTTATTAATTAACTATTAGGCTAATTATATAAATAAATAAATAAAGAGAGGATGAATGCATGTTAAAACAATGACATTTGAATAGAAAAATGCCCAGAAACTGAATGCATTTACTGCTAATAATGAAGCAGAATGCATTCATATTGATGGTTGTAATAGCGGGATTCCTGATATAGATTAGACACAATATGACCCTTTGACAGGACTTGTGTGGCAGCTCGAGATACGGCGCAAAAGGAGTCCCATTAATGAGGCAGGGTGAGAGATGGGATGAGGCCGAAAGACAGAGTCTGTGGAGGGAAAGTGTCAATGAGCTGGACGGAGAGAGCAGATGCATGTTGGATGGCGAGCTGTCAATAGACACCTAGACAAGCGGTTGTCCAGTCTCTGTGCAGCCATAACAAGCTGCAGAGCCTCACCTCCCTCCTCCCCTCCCAGTTCCCCTTTGGCCCCGGCTGGGCCTGCTGTCTGGGGCCCGGGTGCCTGAAATCCTGGTAATAACGGTGGCATTGATCGCTGTGCCTGGGATGGCCAATTACAGCTTCCATAGCATCTAATGAGGAGCAATCGCTCCGGTGGCAATTACTGCAGCTGTACAGCACCCCGGAACTGAGATGGAGAGCTGCGAACACAAGGAAGTGCAAGTGAGACAAATAAAGAGTGCTGCTATTACTGCTGCACACATACATAAACACACATGTGAGCACACACCTCAGCTCATCATTCACATGTGGAATCGGTGCAAATAGTGTGAAATATGACATGAAATCATACTTTCTCATTAGTTTAAACGCTGTATATTTTGCAGTATTTGAAGTAAGTACTGATATTTAAGTGTGTTAGGTCCAATTTAATTGCATCTATTATAGTGTGGAGATGCTGTAGCCTCTCTACAAGCATGTGGGGTTTATTCTGGGATTGTGCCACGTTGGAATTTCCACTCACAGGGCAGCTGCCTGCAGTGCACTGATAATCCACCAAAGGGCAGAAGTCATGTCTCAGATTGATACAACAGGCTTTTCAGGAGAGTACAAATCATACTGATGTTGTAATGGTCTCAGAAACTCATATATCAAATATGATACATATGGTGTTATGGTGTTAAAAGGGTGACTACAGTATAAAAAGCTCCCGTACACGGTCTTCTGCACATGCAAAGTCAAATTTATTAACGTGTCAGTGCAATGACCTTCATCAGGTTAATTTTAGGAGGAGGGACCATTTAAATAGTTATAATAATCCACGTGGACCAATCAGGTCACACTACAGGCTGATAGATAATGGTACCATATAGCAGAAAAATATATATAAACTCTTGTGCAGGAAAAAAATCATATAACTTCATGCAAAATTATAAAGGAAAGCTACCATGCCAAGAAAATATTTAGAACATATAAATTGAAATTGGTTGGAGCTTGAAAAAAATTCTCTTCTAAAGTCTGTCTCCAGACCAGACCTTTTCTATTTGTATTTATTTTATTAATTTATTTAAAATAAATTATTTTATTTTATTTTCCTTGGGTATGTTTAGGAAAAGATTATGCTTAAGTTGGAGAATTTTTTATTAAAAGGGCTTTCTTGCTCTCAAGGCAACTACAACTAGCCAATCAGAGCACAGAAGCAGCAGCCAATCACAGCGCAGTAGGGCGGGACTAGGCAGAAACGAGAAAAAAAAAAAAAAAAAA
>JAJHUR010128690.1:3706-21713 GCA_027495735.1 Lutjanus campechanus | reverse complement strand
AGTGTCTTCCAAGACGTTCACCACCTCTAACCTTGTTCCGTTTGCCCCAAATACTGTAGTTACAGACCCACTGGCCAGAATTTATTTACTTTGTGGAGTGGCATCTGTGACAGCACAAGGCATCGACTGATTTATGTGAAACTGGATCGTATTTTAAGGAGAAAATGCTGGTTTTCCCTCTGATGTTAACTGCAGCTAGTAAGCAAGCTACAGCCAGTAGATGGTAGTTCATTACCTGGATGTTGTGTGACAGGTGTGTTCTGGCCCAAAATGCAGCACACAAACAAGGTAAAACATGGATAGCTGGTGAAGAACTTTATTGTGGGTAGTATGAACAGACAAGTAGTTATAGTTTAGTTCAGTTTTCAAGCCTCAGACTTCCAGAGGCTTGATGCCGTCTCAGGCGCTGACTGAATCAACAACTGGGACGTAGGGAGTGAGTGGTGAGGAGGTACCAGAATGGAGCAGACAGGAGATGTTGTCCAGGAGGCAGCGGGTTGAAAACTGTAGCATCAGAGGGAAACACCAAACAACCAGGGGGACAGACAGACAGAAACCAGGAACATAGAGGCAGATCTCATGGTCAGGGACAGAACACTGCAGTGATTTTCCAGGATTCAGACAGGCAGGGTTTGCAACAGAGAGACAGTTTGAGGACGATTCTTGCATGGAGACCTGAAGAACAAACTGGCCAGGAGTGAGTGAACTGGAGAGGCTTATATACCAAGTTCACAGCTGATGAGCTGCAGCTGTGAAACCAGGTGAGAGGCGTAGGGTAATGAGGTGGGAGTGGCTGGCAGGTGGAGCATGAGAAACTGGGCATGCAGAGGCCAGGTGATCTCTGCAGCAGTACTGTACCTCATTATATAATATATATATATAATCTCACACATTTTCCCTTTTAAAAAAAATTGCAATTTGTGTCTGTGATTTGAATATTGCACTTGGCCATATTGCAGTTTTATTACAACTGCAACTTAATCTTGCAGCCCTAATTAAGACCAAAATTTGAATGTCGGGATTTCAATACATAATAAACACTACTGGGAAGCAAAAATAATGGATCCAGAAGGATTAATACCAATGCATGTTCGTCTTGCTTTCACAGTCGTCTCTCTGACTGTAGCTGTGTTTCACCATGAACAGTTTGCATGTGCCGATAAACGGAGACATAAGTTCTCATCTCGTACTTTGAAAATTCTTTAAACCATCTGCTTCTGCCACAACACACACTGACGTGAACACACACACACACACACACACACACACACACACACACACACACACACACACACACACACACACACACGCTTCCCTCTGGTCACATGGCTTGTGTATTTGGAACTTCGTTGCTACAACAAACACCGTAATCTTCGTTTTGGCACGAGCCAGGTGTATTTCATCAATCCTCTAAATTCTTAATATGGACTCAATGATTTATAATGCGTCCATTGTGTCCGGTTTGCTTGCCGAGCAACAATCGGAGTGTGAGTCAGACATGGCTGGTATAATTAACAGAATGATGACCTCTGACAGAGGAAGTGGACTGTCTGATCCTGTGCCAGTGTGATTGTGTGCTCTACCTGCTCGGCCAGCTTCACGTCACCGCGGCCGGAAAAGGAGGGAAGGACGCCTGATTAGTGTGTTTGTGTGTGAGAGAATGTGTTCATGTGTTTTTACTTGTGTATGAGTGTTTGTCTTGGCATATTTGAATGTGCTTTTTATGAATGAAGGTATTGTCTGTTTCACTTGATGTTTGTATGTATTTTTGTGTGTTTGTGTGTTAAAAATGTGGCATAACTTTCTTGATAATAATGTTTTTAACATTGCAGGTGTGACATGTTTGAGCCAGGATTATCTTGGAGGGGTAAACAGGCTTATACTGCTTTCTATTTACATTTAATATATTAGTCTACATTGACAGATATAATTATTGTTTCATTATTCAAATTATTAATTCAAAACCATTGCTCATGAGTTTGTTTGCTTGTGGCGGGTGAATGAACCCAGGTTACATAACCAGTCTCCTCATAACTTGCACTGTGAAGCTAAATGTCTTTTCATATGTTTTCAGTAATTTTTTTTAACCGTATAATGGGTTCATAAGAATTTTCTTTACACAGACTTTAAGATATTATTCTGATGCACTTTAAGTGTCTCTTATTAACATTTTGATGTTAATATTTATGTGTCAAATGCCAGTGTGAAAGCAGCCATTTGTAGTGATAAATTATCACCTGATTCTGCAGCTCCCCTCTTCTTTATGGAGCTTTATTGTGATTTTCATTCTCATTGTTTTGCTGTTCAGCAGAAAACTTTATTGTTTTGGTTCTGTTGTTGCACAACCTGGTCTGCTGTCTGTTGCTGCCGTGTCTATGTATGATTATTGTCCTTATACTTTGGGTTTTCTGCCAAATAAAAGCTGTTGAGATGCCGTCTCGCCCTAAGACTGAATCACATTCTTAAAGGCTACACCTCCCAAAATGTTTGTAATATTGTGATATAATACCATCACTGTAAAAATAAAAAAAACACATATCACCCACCCTTAACAGCTGCAAGGTTATTTACGTTTGTACTGTTAGCAACCAGGTGCTAATTTACTTATTTCAGCATGTTTTCCTTGCTCAGAGATTGTTGTTGTATATCAGCCCACCAAAAGGGCGTGTTGGTTCCTCCACCAAAATCCAGCTGGATTTTTCCACTGGATTTTGGATTATTGCCAAAAATAATGTGAGCGTGTGATGTACAAAAGTTTATGATACTGCCATGTTTTGTTCAGCGAGATAAACTTCACAAATTAGCACCACTTTATGATTACTGAAGCGCAAATGCAGTTACCAGAAGAAGAAAGCTAACGTGTGGCTATAAACGAACTACACCGCGGTCAGGTGACTCAGTGTCACCACCGCTAAGTGACTGGCATTTGGTGTAATGACATTTAATGTCCATGACAACCGCTTGTTAGCCGCCTTTTAAGATAAAAAGCTTCAGTATTTTATGTTTTAAGTCTGTGTTGACTACAGGCGCCTAATTAAAACCCATTGACTTCAAGACGAGGGAGCTGGAAGTGCAAATATGCTAACTGACCTCTGTATTTTAGGACTCATTCATGCAGCACTTGATGGCAGGCTTATACCCACAGTCTACATCCGGTGAGTCAGACTGTTAGCTTGCTAGCTAGCTTGCATGCATTGATACATCCAGAGCCACAACTGAGAAGCAGAAGTGGTGATGTTGCATGATTTGTTTGCTTGCAGTGGGACATTATTACTGCAACAAACCATCTTTGGTCGAGTCTGCAGACTGCAGGTTTTAAATGAAAAGTTAACAGCCACAAGTTTTATTTTATAGTTGAGCTGAGTGCTGATAGAGTTCATTAAATCTTGAACTGAGAAGCCAGCTAACGGTGTTTATTCCATCCCGTCCGATTTTATGGGGGACAGTTAGGCACAGGGATGATGTACTGACAGAGGATTTTATATTTTAAGGGGCTCACTGTTTCAAAGGTACCTTTGGCTCAGACCCTGTGTAACTGAATGTAAAGCTAAACAGAAAAATGCAGGCAACAGCCCATATTCCTCCTCCCTCTCTGTGTTATGTGTTCTGCACATGGCTGTATCAGCGACTCCTGTGTGTGTGTGTGTGTGTGTGTATAGGTGTGTGTGTGCATGCATTAGTCTCGGGTGCTGTGTGGATCTGTCGGCGCCCAGCCTATCGCTCCTCGTGGGCACATGAAGGGCGGTATGGTGGCTGGGGGCTGGGAGCTGCTGACATGACCGCCCAGTTCAAAGAGATGGAGCAGGAGATGCAGGCGGGGAGCGAACAGAGCGGCCTTTATTTTCACCTTGGCCGAGCCTGGGAAAACTCTGCAGCCTACGTCTTCGCCTGTGGTTACAGGCAGGCAGGCAAGTGGACTTACAGGTGCTGCATAGTGCTGCTCAGGCTCCGTCATACGCCAGAATCTGTGATCTGCTGAAAAAAAACAACAACTGAGCAATATCCCGTGTTTTTGAATGAGAGCTGAGGGTTGATGAATGGCACGGAGAGCAGTGTAGAGTACTGTGAGAAAATATCACAAGCTGGACTGTCTGAAAGAGACAAAAAGTGACCATTCAGTCAGTCAGAGTTGGTACTGATGCTGAAAAATCATGACTTCTGTCTCCAACTCGCTGCCTGACCTCTGACCTCCATCGGTAGGTCGATATCAATTTACTCCCAAAATAACATATATTACTGGTGGATAGTAACGGCAGCAGCAGGCTTACCGGAGCTAATCTTGGTATAAAAATGGTATATATATGCAGGTTGTTTATAAACTCTGACATTCTACATTTGGTGTTTATAATCTGCCGTCCATGTGCTCACACATGGCTGGAGATGCTGTTATACTTGTTGCTCTGCCATCCTGCTCTCCTCGAAGCTGCAGTTCAACCCCCCCCCCCCCAGACTCACACAAATTACCCTCCAGGAGTGTTTTTTTCCATATATTTTTTACTCTAACCCTATTTTTTATGACACCTTCCTCGGGGCTGACTATGATAACACTTGTTTCTGGTGCGGGCTTACGTGTGCGTTGGCAGGGCCGGGCAGGTGTCACTCAGCAGACCCTTGCTGTTTTATTAATAGTGTTTTATGTTTCGCTGCAGACGGCCATGAATGTGGCTATTCAGCGGAGGATGCAAGGAAAGGTTGGAGAGTGAAGTGAAGGAAGCAGCACGTGTGTGTTTGTGTGTGTTTTGTAAGGGCTGGCTGAGGTAAGCTGGCACGCTGCACCAGTGTCTTGTTGCTTTTTAAAACATTAATAACTTAATAGCATCAGGCTACTAGCACTAGCTACATGTCACTTCTAAACTACAGTGGCTCTGTAGTGTCAGACCACTGACATAAATAGAAATGGACAACATGAGAGCTCCCAAAAAGTGAAGTCAAAACACCTGGATCGCCCCCTGGTGGCTGGCTGCAGTATAGGTCATAAACTGAGCTTCCTCCATGTTAGCAGATGGGACATGGACCAAACTAAAACATCAAAGTAGAAAAATAAATAAAATAAAATTTCTCCAAAGATGGTTTCTGTCATTTCAGGTAGCTCCGATCAAACCGGTGTTCAGTTTGGTTTTAATTAATTATTTGTTGCTATAAAAAGTGCGTTTCATGCCGTGATTGACTGTTAAGCTCTGCTCGCACTTAAGTTGGCTAGCTGTTACACCCAATGAGTTGCAGCCTTAGCTTTCAGCTTGGATGCCACAAAAGCACAAAAAAACATATCTAAAATGGAAAAGAACATATTAAAGAAAAGAGCCGCAAATGACAGAAACAACCTGAATCAAGGCACTGAAACATGGATTTGCAGTTGCCATTTTGTGTCGGGTATGTTAGTTTTGTGTAAAATCAGACTGTAAGTTATAGACTGTATTGATTTTTTTTCTGAATTTAATATTTAGCATATTTCATTTATATTGTGTGCAGTAAGAGCACATCCTCAGCTCTGCTGCAGGCGAACATTTCTCTCCAAGATCTTTCCTAACCATAACCATGTAGCTTTTGTGCCTACACCTGACCAAACTGCAACCATTTTACAATATAAACTGCATGTATAATGTCGCATAAGTTATGTCATGTGACCTACGTACCGTAATTAAGGTCTGGTTGGCCTTTCGTTGTTGGTGTTCTTATGATTTATGCTGCTTGTCAGAAAATGCTATAATTGTCCCGGGAGTAAATCTACTGTAAAATTATGGGGAGCATATTTTTATACTGTATTATAACATTTTATTTAAGATTTTAGAAGCAGTGCTTATACTCTACTGTGCTGTACTCTATTACTGCTAAGTAGCACATCTTGATAGGTAGCACATATTGTGAGAACAGTGGTACCATCTGCAGGCATTATGTGTCGTTTTGGGAGGAACTGACAATTGATCTATTCTGACATTTAAGTATGAAGATGTGTTGGTACACTCCACTAACTGAGGGTTTCCTGTAGTGAAGTTTTAGTGGATTTAGATTTAAAATCTTACAATATTTAGTCAATGACAACTTAATGAAAACTCACAGATCAGATGAGTAAAATATGACTAAAACTAAATAACATTTTAGTCAAAATAAATTAAAGTGAAATCAAAATTTGCTGTCAGAATGATGTGTGTGTGTGTGTGTGTGTAAAGGGAGGGGAGAGGCTGACATCACTCCTTCCACTGCTCAGGGGGTTGTTGTTGTTGCCATTCTCAGCCCAGAGGAGCTCCTGCAAACATCTCCATGGAACTTCACATCACAGGAGCTCTGTCATTTCCTACTGTAGACACACACACACACACACACACACACACACCACACCACACCACACCACACCACACCACACACACACACACACACACACACACACACACACACACACAGATCAACAGATAATTTCCAGTTTAATTACAGAGTGAAGCCCTGACGCTGCTGCATTATCACTCCTGGTGAAACCGCCAATTATGGCTCAACATCAGCTGTAAATCTGGGAGGTGGAGGTGGAGGTGGAGGTGGCGTGGGGGGTTACAGCTCAGCATGTGTGTGTGTGTGTGTGTGTGTGTGTGTGTCTGTGTCTGTGTGTGTGTGTGTGTGTCTGTGTGCATTGGTACAGCACAAGTAGGCACTTGCTTGCACATGTTGCCCAGACTCAGAGCTTAAACACATACGCTGCATGTGAAGAACATGCTTTCAGGGTAAATTTATGAAGCCTGACAGCTCAGTGCGGCTGAAGCAGTTATTTTCACTGAATGGAGTTTAAAGGTGCAATCTGGAATTTATTTGACCTCGCTCACTCACATGTGCATTAGAAAGTTTGACTTTGGGGAAATAGCTGATGGGAAGTAAGCCTTCTTTAAAACTTTGTTAAGCCATAGTAACTCGATACAAATGTGAGACACATGAACAAACCTTTGATGCACTTTCTCGCTCTTATTTTGGCCTTGAATGAATTTAAAAGTGACAAAGAAGCTTGATTCTAAAAAAAACCCACTTTAACCAAAGTAGTGTGACAATGATTCAATGGGGAATCCAGGGACTTAAGACTATATAATCAGAGATTTAGTGGGTATTTTATTTGAAATAATGCAGGGCAACCAACATTTTGAAGTAAAATCCTTGAAATTTTCACAAGGCTATATCAGTCATAAGTGATTATATCAATGGTGACAGTAACTGATTTAACTGACATTACAGCCTTTTCTGTTACCTAAACAGGAGTCTGGATGCAAACGCTGGGTTGTGGAGGATGTCTGCCGTCCAACCTAACCGCCTCTCTGCACAGCACATAAATGTAGTGTTTCATTCACTCAAATAAATGTTGTTTCTTTACAT
Organism: Lutjanus campechanus; assembly: GCA_027495735.1. NCBI lineage: Eukaryota > Metazoa > Chordata > Actinopteri > Lutjaniformes > Lutjanidae > Lutjanus > Lutjanus campechanus. The sequence continues at coordinate 14,366 of JAJHUR010128690.1, read as the reverse complement.
AATCCAGGCTGTGATTATGTTCTACCACAATATAATCATGGAAACAATGTAGTAATATACAAACCTTTGTTTCTCTGATGAAGGTCTAGTACCAAAACGTTGCAAATAAACGTTATATTGCATGCTGGGCAGTGTGTGGGAGTCTTTTAGCAACTTTTTGGTTCCTCTCCTAAAACACGTATCTCATCATCTAGATGTGTGAAATGTTCTGTTGTTTTTAAGTGATACACAAACGTGCTTTCTAGGATGAGCTGCAAGAAAAATCTGCTGTTAAAGCTGCTATGAGCTGCTTTCACACTGTGTTGATTTTGGAGGCCCCTGTGGAAAAAACAATGAGCGTTTCCACTGAAAGTAATGTCAAAAATAAAAGCACTGACCCATAAATGACTCGCTTAGCTTGAGTCAAGTGGCTGTCAAATGGTGCACGTTGTTAATTCTTCACAATAATAAAAGTCCCCTGTTGTTTTGCTATTTAAAAGCTTTTATTGTGAAACATCAGCAGTTTTCATCAGCAGCAACTTAACACAACTTCAAATAAATTGTAAAACAAAGCAGATATTTTAAAGGGATGCAGAAGAAACTGACTTCAAATCACAGAGATTCAGTTAAAAGTTGAACACAGACACTTTTGAAAATGTCTTTCTCTTTGCTCTCTTGCAGCGCTGACATGAGTTGAGTCTCAACAACACATGCTTGTTTTGAGGGGGAGAAGCTGGCTAGGCAACTAGCTTTGGCTCGCCTGGATTGGGGTTGACATATCTTTGGTATTAGATGGATTACATTGATAAATCACTTTCCTTGGGAAGCTTTTATTGCACTTCAAGTCCCAAGTTTTCATCAGCCCCCCGCCTGACTGCTCCACTCTGGGTGAGTGTTCAATGAAGAAGCAGCGGGAGGAGAAACCGACCAATAGCAAAACATGGCTCACACACTGAGCTGAAATGAAATGAGTACACACAAACTTGGCAAATAACATAAATAATATATTTAGTTAGTATATTTAGGGCTCCCAAAACAATGACAGGGGAAGCTGTGCTACGCCCTGTTGTCAAACTGGCCTCTGTTGCTCTCAAAGGCTGGTTTGGTCCCAGACAGACATGTTCACTGGGAGCTCTCAGTCCAGGAAGAGTCAGCTAATATCACCATCCTCCTTCATACATCCATGGACAGCTATAGCTACATGGTGAGGGGGTGTAAGACACATTCAGTGCTACTGGCTACTGTGAACGCCAGTCAATGTCCTGGATAGGTCCCACCCTAGCTACCTGTTTTTACAGAAAACAGCTGGTTAGTAGGGGTGTAACGATTCGCTCATGTATCCGACGCGTTGGGCTTTAATGAATAAGATGCGAGTGCATCGATTCAGTCGGCCTGTATCGGTCCCCCTGCCGCTGCCTGCACCGCTCTCACTGGACGCCTGCTGCCTTACTCACACAAAACAAACGCTCCTCCCTCCCTCTACAGTCTTCATGTCATGAAAGTTTGGGTTTTATTAGACAGATGGGAAACACTGCTGCAAATCGTTTATGCAAAACATGTCAAACAGCAGAGTACAGAGACACGAGTCTCCTGATCCACAGAGACGTCATGTCACTGGGAGAGCAGGTAACACGTAGCATCACTGTTCCTCCACACCTCACTTCCCCTACACGGTCAAATTCAATCAAAACTACAGCACTCTTCATATGAAACGGAGCAGCAGATCATCTTACTGCAAAAATGCATTTTAAATAGTTTTAAAGGTTGTTCACAGATTCTCATTTAGGCTACGGTATCTCATTTACACATGAGATTCATAATAAGATGTTAACACCACTGTAATGTCTCCTTTACTCTCCTCTACTGTTACTGGATTTAGTAAAACTACCAGGATTTCTGCAAATACAGCATTAAGAGAATCAAAATGTAAAGATTCACACATTGCTCATATTGGTAACGGAAGACATAATTGCTAATCCTAATGGGTCCACTATGGCAATCCTGTGTGCACATTTGTGTGTGTATGTGTGTGTGTGTGTGTGCAGGTGAAGGAGGGTGTATCACTGAAAGCGCCGGAGGTCCTGGACTCGGCTTTTCTTCTGCTTTTTTGGGATTAGAGGGGATCTAACGCTGTCCAAACGTTATCCTAACCTACCGTCGGGGCCAAACCAACACGCACACTCCAGATCAAGCTGTGGGACAAAAGACCTGGACGTCTGTTGGTTTAACAGGTCTGGATGCTCGCTAAAGAGGGATTGGGAAGGCCTGCTCTGATGTCCAAAGGCCTGGGGAATGTGTGTGTGATTGTGTGCGTGCGTGTGTTCAAGTAGGGCAGGGTGGAGAGGGGTCATGTAAGGCCGTGTGTGTGAGTGTGTATGTTTGGGACAGTGGAATGTGAGGGAGGAGACGGGGGGACATGCAGCAAGGGACATCCCATTAATACCAGACCTAATCTCCACCCTGGGCACTGAGTATATGAACACACACACACACGCACACACACACAGACTGACAGACAGACAAAAAGAAGGGGGTAAAGTCCATGTTTTCACTCCAAACTGAAGTGGAAAGGAAGAGGAAATGTTCTCACTCCATCTGATAAAACCAAGCCTACAATTACAAATGTCAAACCTAAGAATATAAATGAAGTTAAAGTAGATACTGAAGCTAATCTTTAAGATTTCAGTTCTGTTTGATCTGGCAGCACATGTGGTTACTGGGCAGGAGTGACACTGGAGTGATACTACAAACTACATTTCCCATCAGTACTGGGCAGTAATGCAACATTATTACTGTTATATTATCACTTCACCTTGTAATGAGGAGTGTAAGGGATTTTAAGCCATTTTTAACACAATCTTTGAACTTATTTTGCCAAAAAACAAACACAAAAATATTTGAGACACAATGTATTACTTCTTGCAGAACAAGAGGAGGAGTCTGTGTTTACACTGATGATGCTTAGTGCTCAAACACACACAGCTGATGGACGATGTTTCCCAGATGTTCCCAGATGTTCCCAGAACGTTTTTGTTGCTGCTGTTTACATTCAACCTGATGCAAATTCAAAAATGCACCACATAATTATTTCCTGGGTGTACACAATGTATATTTAGAAATAATTATCATTTTCTTTTCATTTGATTTGATCCTATTCTACTCTGATTTTTATCAGTATTGTCTGTGTGTGTAGCATGAAGAAACTCTCATTTAATTGCACAACGGTCTGTTTGTTATTCCTATTCCTCTGTTGTGGATCATTTCAGAGGAGATTAAATAAAACTGGACAAGGCAACATGACTAATAACCTGCGATAGCTTTCTAAATTTCTCTCCGCTCCATTTAAAAGTGCAACAGTGCAAATTCAATTCAAAGAACTTGGCACAAAAGATTTGCATGAATGCATTTCATCCTTCTGAGCAAATCCACTAATTGCAAAATTGCACTTGTATCTGTCCAAACAACAACAATGTTTTATTTCCTGACCCAGGATGCATCGGCATCATTTGCTTTAATATTGGCATATAATGAATTATGAAATATATTTCCACATCCCTATACGGCACCTTTCATCTCTCTCTCTCTTTTTATTTTTAACGAAGCAAAGATTTATGAACTGACTGAAGCCCACCATCACCTCCACCTTAACTGTGGGATACTGAAAAATTGGAAATAGGAAAAAAATTGAAAGATGCATTGGAAATAGTTGGGTGCACTGGAAATAATCTGTGTGCATGAAATCATTGATTGATTAAGGTTGATGCAACCTTTTTTAACTACGCTGAGGTAATCACTGGGCTGACTTTTTCCAAATTATAATGATCAACTTTGGATAGAAGAAATATCTGTTTCCATCACATAATTCGTGCTTTCCCAAACAGTGTGTTTGGATTCAGGTGCATCGCTGCTCTTGATGCTAGAAGATATTATTCAAATGTCAGAAATCTTGTTCATTGTGTTTTATCAGAAGCAAATATTTCAGCTTACATGCCCACTTATAGTCTTAGTTAGATTCTCATCATCCTAACAATGAGCAATCTGCTTTCTGCTGTATCTCTAACCACCAAATCTTCTCATCTTTTTCCACCTGACTGCCTCTGATTGCTGCTGATCCTTCCCTCTCTCTTTCTGTCTTCTCACTGAGGCGGGATGGGAAATATTTCTTTAAGCTCTCTTTTCTCTCTTCTCCTCTCAGGAAACTCTGACTGCGGGGCTGTTTGGTTGGCTTTCTATAAACTCTTGGATCCTGCGCCTCTCTGAAAAGCCACAGCTTCGATTACACAAAATGAAGCACCACACAACCCTGGGCAACCGAAAGGTGTTTTCAATAATTACTTATTATATGTGTTTGGCGAATCAGAAACATCTGCGGTGAATTTGACTGAAACAGCCCCAAAACAATTCTAAAATAGGACTGACGCACGCAGGCTGTGAGACACACACTCGCACACGCGCACACACACTGGAGGGCTACACTGCGCCATTGTCAGTGTGGGTCTATATGCGGGCTGTTTTTTTAGCTGGCCACAGCTGCGGAAATGAATATCAAATGTGGTTCTGCTCCCATAAATCAAAACCGTCTGCCGTGTTCTGACTTTCTTTCCCCCGTTTAAAGTCAATTCACAGGGGCAGTGTGCATTACACTTACACCCCACGGCTTAACTCTTTCCTCTGAAACAGTCGCAGAGGAGCGTTCAGGAGCTGCAGGTTATGATGCAGGGGGGGATATAAAAGCTTGTTTTGGATGTGGAGACCTTTTAATGCACATCATGTATTAAATATGGCAACAGAAAGACGTTCAATAGTGAAAGTGTGGGAAATGTAAGAATGATAATTACAGAAGGGACTCGATGTTTTTTGCCCAGAATGAATAATGTGAATCCCCTGGTTTTTCTCTTGAATGCATCTGAGAACATTTAGGTACATAGAGTATTTTCAAATGTTTGGCTAATATTGTCTTATAAAATCCTGGGTAATGTGTTCTTGATAATAAATCCACTTTTGAAAGCCATGCTGACGCTACCTCGAAAAAGGTCCAACAAAGACTGTGAACTCCTTCAAACGTTCATACTGAGGTGATGACTCTCTTCTACAGAAGTTTCTTTGAATCTGTTTTAACTTTCTGTATTATTGCTTGGTTTGGAAACCTGAATGTGTCCTGTAAGAATCATCGTGGAAATCTTGTTAAAACTGCCAGTAAAATCTGAGTCAGATCTAACGTTTGGTCATTTATAACAGATTGGTACTTTCAGCTAATGCCATGCTGGTCTTCCAGAACCAGCCTTTTCAGAGGGAGTCTGAGCTTCTGTCCTCAGGTCACCGTTTTAAGGCACCTGTTTGGAGGACTGAAAGACTTCATGTCTCTTTCATTCTTATTCTAGTTATGCTCAGTATCAATTAGCACTTTGTCTGCAGTTCTGGCTCCATCCTGGCACTCTTTGCATTCTTGCAAATTTGTACTTGATATGAATTTTCCCTTACCTTGAACTTGTTATGTGGTTTTTACTATTGTTTTTTATTTAATGTTGTTGATGATGTTGCCCTTTTGTATTGTATTATCATGTGAACCCTTGCTACACAACAAATGTCCCCGAGGGGGACAGTAAACCTAACCCTACTTTACCTAAATTTACCTAAACTAAGCTAAGATAAGCTAACCTAATCTAACCTAGCTGAAATCTAAGACAAGCTAAGCAAACCCAACCTAATTAACTATTTGCTAATTCCCTCTTCTGAACAGCAACTGTTCAATTGTAGATTAGAAATCTTAATTTGGGCACTGCAGGCCTGTCAAGCTTGGCATTTCTCTAGCGGTCTGCAGGGGGTTCTAAGAAGAGCGATACAGTATTTCATGAGTTTGGAAGGCGACGTCTTTTTTGTTCTCTTTCAAAAATGCAAATTGCAAGAGCACACATGTGAGGAATGGGTTAAACTTTGTCTTTATCTGCTGTAATGTAAGATGCAAATGTTCAGCTAACTAATGCTAGCTTATCATCTGCAGTAACATTACCTCCAGACAAACTTGTGTTAGATGCAGCATTTTCCAAACTCATGCCTTATTCCCACCAGAGCTTAAATTGGAATTTGTTATGTGGGGTTTTGAGGATCAGGATGTGGCCGGTGCTGAATCAAAGTGGGCCAACAACTAAGCCGGGTTAGCTTAGCTCTTATCCCGGCTCTCCTCCTGAGGCGATGGTGGTCCGGCTGATCTGGCTGGGTGACCGTCTCAAGGTCCACTGCACTTAATTGAGTCCCTGTGCTTCCTTTTCTCACATTAATGATGTATTTCTGTCATCTATTGTATACATACGTGTCATATAGGATGTAGCTTTAGCCTCAGCCTTTTAGCATTCAAGTTATATCATGTTTTGCAGCTGTTTAGTATCTTTACATATTTAAGACTCTTTTAAGGTTCTCATAGTCAGCTGGAGATGGACTTCTCAGATCACTCAAGGAGTTTTAGCATTAGCTTAGATTTGCTACATTACATGAAACCTGCTAGTGAGAGTCATCAATTTAGTCGACAGTATGCACGGTCATGAGCTATAAATGAGAATCTGTTTTTCTTTACTTCTCTGTGGAATTGAAGACCATTTTTTCAAAAAATTGCTGCCATTTTAGGTGTTAAATCTGCCACTGTTAGTGCAAACTGCATATGTGCAATGTGAGGATGGAAGGCTTGACAGGCGTAGCAACAAAAGGAGGGCGGGACTTATTGAAGGGTTAGTGGGACCTGGTTTTATGTTAAAAATAGAATTAGGTTGAGGTCAGGGTAAGGGTAAGTTCAGGGGTAAGATAAGGCGGGGGTTAAGATATGTGTGTATGTTTATTTGAGCTTTTACTACCCAATTTGAAGAGTCCTGGTCACACCAGCATTTAAAATGGTAACATTTTGTGGCAAAATTGGTTCACTCCCAATGAATTGCAGCAACTGGTGGATTTGCCAGCGGTAAGATAATCATATTTTCAAACCTCTAAACCAGGACTCTTAATGAAATGACGACCAGAGTCGGTCAGAGGGAGTAAACAAAACATCACAGAGAAAATAGAAAACCTTACATGGTAATGTGGCTTTCTATCTAGCAAGCTCTGTTTCTCTTTTCAATAACTCTTCACTGAACAATCCCGACCACAAAACACCAGAGGGTGTAACGGCAAACAAGAAATACAATAGATTGAAGCACAGAGAGACGACTGACCTAGATAACTGTGTGACCAGGCCTTTTTAGTGTATTTACCTTTATCACTTAAAAGCAAAATATATTTCAGCTTATTCTCCTGTCAAGCTCAGTTTCATCCTGGATCACATCAGCATCACAGCTGGGTCGGCTTCAAATGTATGACAACATAAATGTCTCCACTTGTTATTATATTGCATAATTTCCTCTGTGTTCAATTATTATTGGTCTTAATAATAACTATCAATAACTAGACTTTAAAGTGTACACATAAAGGTTGTTTCAGTTTGTGTAAACTACAAGCATGGCTTCTAACACAAAATGTATATTTGGCTAAAAATAAAATGTTTTGTTTGGCTGCTACTACATTACCGTCTACAAGCAGTCGGCTAGAGATAGAGAGATAGAGATATCTACCTCGGATAACGCAATAGAAATAGGGATGCATTCTGGGATTTGTAGTTCTGCACAGTTTTGGCAGAGAGCACCATCTTCTTCTAGTTGTTTTCTACAGGCAGGAAGTGTTTCGCGCTTTGCTAACGCGCCTCGTGTTTTAGACCCTTGGACTGCCTTGTGTACTGGGAGGAGCGCTCTGCACATCTCGAGTTGAAAAACCCTCAACCCAGAGCGGAAAAGTGCCCGATCATTTGCGTTTTCCTTCAATTAATTGAGAGACATGCCCTGTGTAGTGGTGAGGACAAAGTTTATAGATGCTTTGAAATAATAATCACGGTGGACAAACTAGTTGTGGCTGTCGCTGGATACTCAGAACTATGATTTCACCAACTGTAGTTACCATGATGTGAACAGACAACAGCAGTCTGGAGGCAAATTAGTGTGGGTAAGTTGTTTTCATTCATCTAAGCTGGACTAATAATTGGTAACATACACTTCATGGTTTGTGTTAAGCTAACATTAGCTCACTTTCAACATGTCCCTGGGCGTGCTGTCTGTAATTCCTCCTCTTTCTGAGAGTTTCACACGAATCTGTTCCCTTGTGTCCAGCAAAGGGTTTGAAAACAGCCTCTCATCCTCAATCAGAGCCAGAGACAGAGTGCTCCGCCTGTCTAATTTTTATGCAAATCTTTAGGTAGCTATCTATCTTCCAACTGGGAAGTTAAGTGCTTCTAGCGAACCAAAACCAAACCAACTACCAAAATCAGGATTAGGCTAAGCACAGCTGATTCGTTGGTTGCCTGCAATAAAAAATGCAACAAGCTACTCTTTTTTTTAAAAAGAAAAACACCAGCTTCAACAAACCAAAGCAGTGCACTTTGTGTTTTGAAACCTGCCTGATGTATGTGTGTTCAGGGTCTTGTATTGTGCAAATTATATTCTTTGCAAACTTTCCTGCGTCTTGAGTTTGACATATGTGTTCATATGTGTGTTAGCAAAAAGTAAACGTCCCAGTGGAAAGTCTCTGCGACTTTAGAACCGTGTTTGCACAAGCTTACATGCCTACAAATTGGTGTCTGTGATTCTGTGTGGGTGTCTAAGTGTTCTGTATGTGGGTGTTTGTGTTCTGCGTGTGTGCATGTCATTTAAAGAGAGAGGGACCGAAGAGAGAGAGAGAGAGAGAGAAAAGAGAGGGAGAAAGAGATTGGAGACAGGATGGGGGATGACGGGCTGGATCTGATTACGGGTTGGAATGGCTGGGAGGGTTTGCGGTGCAGCGCTTTCTCAATAGTACATTCCTGTGTGCAAGCCGGGGCAGGATCCACAGCTACAGGCCGGCCTCTGCCAGAGGGATTGAGCAAAAAGGACATCGTCAGAACAAGCAGGAGGTCAGGACTCACGGTTGGTAGGCCCTCGATAGATAGCAAGATAGAAGAAGAGTTATTCACACATCCTGTGCCTGAACTACCACTGGGATGTTTCTGAGTCTAATTCCTGTCGATTCAATGGAAATTTTAAAGCCACTACAAGGAGTTTTAACTGGTTATGAAACAGTCTCGGTTCATTACTGATGCCTCAGTGACCTACATAATCAAACGAGACCGAGAAGATTTGTTACTTCTACGGTTACTTTAATGCCTGCCACCAGGTCAGAGTCTCTGTGAAAGCAGATAGTGTGCATATATTTTACTCCTCATCATACAGGTGCTTCAAAGTAAATCTCACAGACAGTCCAAACTGTACTTAATGTAGCCAGAACACGGTTGATACATACCTTCATGTGTTCTGGGAATGCCCCTCTGGATCTGGTCTCTAGTCTAAGGTGGCTAAACATTTTGAAAAGATGCTGAAAGTCCAGATTCCTACAGTCCACCCTATTCTTACTTAAAGATACTCCTGAGATAACAGCGAGATCTAAAAGAAAACTCGGTGGTCTTAAATGGGATCTTAAATTTGTCTGAGTGGTCAAATTAAAGTCTTGTTGCTCCGTACGGTCATCAAGGAGAAACCTTTGAGACACCTCTGAGCTCAGCAACAGATCTCCTGCTTTCCTTTTGTTTTGCACCTTTTTTCTCTTATGGGGGGTTTAAAGAGGAACAGATGAGATTTTAGTGAACTCAAAATAAGAAACTCATTTATTTCTCATAAGACAAAGAAAAGACAATTGTGAGAAACAAATTTTTTCCTCTGGGTGACTTGTGTTTGTGTATTTAGATGATTTTAGTTTGGACATTATAGTTTGTGGCTTTTACAGCAGAAAAAAACAAAGATTTTTGTTAACAGGGGCCACCAAGAGTTCCAGTTGTTGTAGTAGCTTTAATTTGGACCAGTGAACGAGTCTAAAAGTTGGAAATAGTAAAAATCAAGCACAGTTTATTAATGAATAAGGTCAAACATTGTCAGAAAAAATATTGTGTGTATTAAGAACTTACTTACTTTAGTTACTTCAGTAACTAAATCATATTTTAAATCCAACCACAATATGTGACACTTTGCATCATGTATATGCATTATGAACATTATGGCATGTTTTCTGATAAAACATGATCATTAACAAATGTGTTTTCTTTTCAGACTGAGGAGCAGCACAGCGTCTGTGGGTAAGACAGCTGCTCCAGACTGTTTGCTAACGTTAGCGGTGCTAGCTACAGCGATCTGATGTGCCGCTTTGACCGGGACCGTCCTGGTTTCAAGTTGGGTGTCCAGAGGCCCGACAGATATCTACAAAATGCAAAAATGTCCCGGGTTTCAACCATCACTACCAAATTCTCTCAGTTTGCACCACAATTAAAGAGGCTACAAGGATGTACAAGCATGCACTTCACCCTCAGTTTAGTATTTTGCAGACTGTGTGGTGCACGGACTGTGTCTCTGTGTGCACGTACTTTGGTTTAAGTAGGCTTTGTGTAGCAGCACAGTGTGCAAAAGGGCTGGCTGAAGCTGAATAAAGATCAGCAGGTGTGGTGATCATTAAATAAAGGACTTGATTTTGTGATGATTACATCAAACTGACAATATTTTTATCAACAATTCTAATGTAACTCACCTCATATGATCCACTGTGGCAGCTCTTATGTGTTTTAATGGGGGCAAACACAGTGAGCAGC
>JAJHUR010128687.1:0-24153 GCA_027495735.1 Lutjanus campechanus | reverse complement strand
ATCAAACCGTTAGAGTTTTAATTTATTGAACCTTTTAAAAAATCTGTTGCAGCAATAATCTCGTCAAACACCGTGTTTAAAAAAATCTGGTTACATCTGTAATCTTGTCATGTGAGAAAAAAACATGTTTGTCATGAAAAACTTAAATAAATAAATAAAAAACACAATACAGATCTCCCGGACTGAACTTTGATAATCCCAGCTGGCTTTGGTGAATAATTCTCTGTTGGTCACCCTCTGCACCCTCTGTTGATATTTGACTGTTAATCCCACCCTGAATAACCTTCAGACCAACTGATCCTGCTGCTGCACGGGGCAGATGAATCTGTTCTTATTATCACAATGACAGGCTGCTGCTGTTGTTGTTGTGTTGATTTCACTATGGGAGGGAGTCGGTGTGTCCTGGCGTCACACCAAACTAATTGCTGTCACATACTGATGGCTTTGACTCGATGTATAAATAAACTCCTGGTATTACTGTGAAATGATGTTGGCATTGTGGAGATAAGCGTGTCAGCCTGTGGCTTAATCTGTAACAGGCCCCGACCTCAAAGAACGCTGCCGTTTTACGTAATGTAGCTCAGCAGCAGTATGAGAAGTGGGCGTAAGACCAGGAGGTCATCAGTAACATTTGCCCGACCGCCCGGGAAAACCAGGCCAGGGAAATTGAAAGTAATGCTCCATCATCTGCTCCAGTAGAGCTACTCAGTGGTCATTAGCTGAAGCCTGGCTGCTGTTACAGCTCCTTGATGTGGGTGTTAGCATAGTCAGGTTTTGGAATAGAATACAAACTACAAATGTTAAAGGTGCTAAAAGCAACATTCAGCCTCATTAGATGTCAGTGAACAACTATTTGCTCTGTAAAGACACAGTGGAGTGTGTTTGTGCACGTTTTTGTGCACATTGTACAAACTAATTATGTTTTATAATGTGACGATGCTTTGTTTAAGACCTGTGTAGAATGATAATCCACTCAATATGTACTAACCTCTATGCTGATGTGATGATGGGTGAAGATCTTCAGTTCACAAAACAATCCTGGAGTTTCAGCAGAAAACAGGGTCGCAGCTAATGGCAGTGAATGGATACCACAGATAAAATGTAAAATAAAGAACACAAAACAAACACAAAATGTCTCCATCCTGCTCGTGTGGTGTAATCCAAGTGTCCGTGAGCCGCGACATTAAAATTTAACCACAAAAGACGCCATTTACACCATGTTTTTAGCCTAAATGTCAACTGTAGCCTCCCAGGTAGCAGGTAAACATGGTGTTGATGTATCGCAAGACTTCGTATATCTCTTAATGGATGCACATGTGAAAATATCACGATATGCTACCTGGGACAGTCCACGATATCCGCAATAAGTAAACAGCTTTAAACAGACCTCATGATCGATGTGATTGGCTGATTGGAGCAGCCTCAGAACACCCCTGGTGAAGGAAAAAACTACACTACAAGAGTTGTGAGCGTAAACCAGTGAAGCTTCAATATGGAAAAATAAAACAATGAAGAAACGACAACAAAATCAAACAGCGTGTTGTGTCCTGAAACAACCCGTAGCTTACAGTCCGCACCATTAAGGAGCTGATGAGGTGCTGTTTTCCATTACAGTGATGCTATTAAAAATCCAGGCTGTTACAGCACAGATGTAAATAGGAGAGCGTCCAGGCAGCGAAGGCTCATTGTTGGCAAATGTATGGGACCTCAGTCTCGGTCATTAACTTTTAGTAGGTGTCAGAAAAGTCACACAATTGTTTTTCTCTTATATTTCATCACATTTGAGTCTCACTTGCCGATAGAGAAAAGTTTGAAAGCGCTGATAAGTGTCCTTAAACTACGGCTTGACTTAATTCCCTGAAGACTATTAATGGCTTGATTAAATGCTGTTTCCTATAAGCCATTACCTCGATTAAACTTTCATCACGAGTGTGATAGGGACGTCTGTTATAAGATAAATGGGAGAAGGCGTGTGAGCTCTGCCGAGCCAAACCTTTGCCTTTATCTTCAAAGAGATAATTAAAATGATACGCTGACATTTTACATTTTAAATGTCTCTCTGTTAATGGACATCAGTGCTGTTTAACTGGTGACTTCTGTCACACCGTCACAGGTCTAATTACATTCAATCGGTTTTCAGCCGCTGCTCATTGTTATATAACTCTTATTACACACGATCCAAAACTTCTGTTGGAAACTTTGTGATTCTTAGTGTGAATAACTTTTATTTAAATGAACTCTGTGCTTGAAGGAGACCAGCTGATCAGTTCACCTCTTCAGTCATGAAAGCAGGCGATCAGAGACCATCAGATCAATAATAAAAGTGCTCTGTGCTAAATGCTACTGAAGCATTTGATTGATATCAAGCAAGTAGCATCATCCAGAGACGGAGGATCAATTATCAGCAAATACAGAAAGTGCTTTTATCACATACCCGTCCATTAAATTAACAAAACCTAATTACATCTTAACAAAACGATGTGGAGTGCATCCACTAAACATCTTTATCAGCTTATCTCCCACTTTATAAAAAGGGCAAATACTCCTTTACTCCTCTTTATTTTGTTAAATTTAGATCTTTTCAGGTAGGATATGCAGCACTAGAGGATGTATAGAGGATCTGCACATGATGTCACAGTAGGCGGGGTCACAGCAGCACTGATTGGCAAAAAGACAATTGAGTGACATTGTTCAGCTTGACTGCCACGAAAACACAAAAAGCTCATCTAAATTAAGAAAGAGCTGCTGTGTGATCGACTGAACTGAAGAACTCTGGAAACAACAGGAATCGAACCGTTGAAACGTGGATTTTCAGTTGCAGATATGTTGGATTTTGGGGTAAAATCATACCTGAAGTTATGTTCTGTACCGACTGATGTTAGTTATGAATTAAATATTTAGCACCTGTCATATTTCCTGCAACAAACAGGCATCACAATGTGCATCCTCAGTGCTGTTGCATGTTAACACGTCTCACCAGTAATGTCATAAAATAAAATTATCTGTACAGACGTGTCCACGTACAACTGGAATGTCTGTTATGTGACCAGGACTCATTTAAACCTCGTGTTCTCACTCTGTGGGCGTGTGCAGACTGTGCCTGATGGACAGGATTGACAGCTTGAGTCTCCTGTTAGTTTTGTTTCACATTTTATGGGTAGAAAACACTTCTGTGGATCTTTTGACTATTATAAGCTTGGTCACTCTCGACATACAGTAACTTCACGCAACTTTAACCTGAGGGGAAAAAAAAAAACAACGAAACACCCACGTCTGTGTGGATGTGCGTGACCTTTAACATTTCAGTGCAGGTTATTGCTGAGCAGCCAAAACTACTTGGTGGAAGGTGGTTGCCAATTTCAGTTTTGGAAACAGCAAAATACTTTTTCAGAACATTTACTTTAGTTTTCTGTCTCAGCTTTGTTCACACTCTTTGTTTTTTTACAATTGGATGACATTAGTGCATCAACCAGAAGTGTGAAGTCAGTCACATGAGCTGGACTTGACTCAGACTGGAGTCACAGATTTGATGACTTTATACAAAACTTGACAAAACAAAAAAACCTTTAAGCAACAGGTTTCAAGACTTGTGCTTGTGGGCTCTTTGGGTTGTTTTATTACTGTGAGTTTTAGGAAAACAACTTTTCTACATAATTGGTTTCAAAATTCAGCGGTGGTCGTTCCTGCTCGACTAAAACTCTTGTACTTGAGATCATGCGAGCACCTTTTCATCCGCCTCCTTATTCAAATTCACACCACACATCCTCTCCTGGGAGCTGCCCAGTACAAACCAGCTGAACGACTGGTTACTGAGACATTCTGCAGCAGTCGGGGGGGTAAAGTTTTCCCGTTTAGCCTATTATTAGCAGGGAGCAGATCTCCAGGCTCAACATTTCATACCGAGGCCTGCGTCCCATCTGTGCGGTGCAGTTTATCTCAGCTGTATGTGGGTTGGTGTGTGCCGTCTGTGCTGTCCCACTGTCGGTTCAGGGAGGTGGCCTAGTTCTGCTGCTGATGCTGAGACAGACTTTCCTCTTCTGTTACCATGCGCTTTTTAAATTAATCTACTTTATCCAGTGTTTCTGTCTTACATTTCATCTTACAGTAGGTTGTTGTGTAGCTTAAAAGCTTACAGGAAATCTGCCTCACATGCGTGCACGCAGGCGTACAAACGCTGCACGTGCTCATGAATAAATAAATTAAAGTTTCTCTCTCGTCACCATCTTTCAGCAATCTCTCTTCCTCTCTGTTTCCTCCGTTTTTTTCCCCCTCCTCGTCACACTTACGAAACCTCATCTTCCCCATCAGCTGTGGAGCAGCAGCAACTAGAGGGGATGAGGAAAATCTCTCGCTCGCACACGAACGCGGCCTCGTACACGTACACACAATCCATCTGCTGGGGTGCTGAGCGCTCTTGAGACTTTGGCTGTTTGTGCCTGTGGGCATCGTGGAGGATGTTAAAATGACAAGCTTCATGTCTTAATTAGGATGAGATCTGTTCGCGGGGCATGATGACACACAAACACACACACACACACACACACTAAATATCCTCTAATGTCCACGCAGTACACACCATCATGTACTTAGAGGCTCATTTGTGGGCAATAAGCTAACAAAAGTCTTCTGTTCATACTCTCCCTCTGTAGCCTACATCTTTCTCTATCTCCCTCTCCCTCCATCATACACACACACTTACACACACTGCACACACAAGCAGATACGCACACACTCTTACCAGCACCATCTTTCTTTTTCAATATTTTTCATGGAAGCATATTGACAAAAAAAAAAAGATTTGAAGGCGCACAAAACAAATTTGAGCGCTACTCAGCCTGCAAGTCAACCCCTGAGAGCACACCGGCTCGGCCGTCTAAGGGCCAAATCTGATTTGTGTGCCGGAGGACGGATTCCTGAGACTAACAGATGATTTGAGCAGCAAGAGGCATTCTCACGCTCAACCGATCAAAGCTGCTCGCGCTCACTTTTAACATCTGAATCACCTGAGCGAACACTGAGACTGAGAGCAGAGCACCTGTTCAGTTTGATGTAGAGGCGAGGGATCAATCTGCTGGACTCTTCCTTATACTTTCAAAATAAAAGCTGGGACAGTAGATTTTAAAAATCCAAATGCATTGACACTCAATTACTCAGTCACCTTTAATTTGTTGCAAATCTGATCTGCCTAATTTTTGCACCTTTTCCGGTGGAGACAACGAAGGCTTGTCGCCTCCATCTGTAACTTCTGTGACTCTTTGTCATCTCAGCCACAAAGTTCATCAGTTTTGGTTCATCAGCGCTCGAACATTGTTCTGCATTAGTCTGCTTTGAGTTTGAAAGATACAAAAAAAACACACTGGCCTCCATTCTGCTTTCTACTGTTGACTAAACTCAATGAGAAGTTGTTTACCCGTGTTTAAGAAAACTGTACTCTGTGCTTGTTACGCACACAAGGACACGCAGCAGCGCATGTTGGTGCAGTTTCTCCTGTGCAGTCAAACTGTGTTGTTGATGGGACAGAGGACTCGGAGACCATGATCCATGTCCTCAGCAGAAAACTGCTCACTTCTGCAACCTGTCAAATCTGCCATTTAAACAGCACTGGACCAGGCGCAGGCGTGCCTGACTTTTAAAGGGAACGGGAGATACACCGGTTTAATTCAAGTGACGCCCAAAACACACAACTATGATTAAGAGACTAAATACAACTCCTTTACACCATGCACCTTCTTATGCGCCGTGTAACCAGCAGAAGTGGAGCTGGATGGGCCCTAAATGCACTTTAGCCGTTCGTGCAAATAATTGTTTAAGGGTCCAGTACCTCTTGCTGCATGTTGCGCTAAAAATGTCACGTGGTTGAGTTTCCTGTGATCTGATCTGACTCCATGTGAGGGTCAAACTAATGTTTCAAGCAAATAATGATGATAATAATAAAATGATACAGCTTCATTCAGAATAGCAGCATTTTCAGAACAGACTCGAGGTAAATCTGACCCACCAGTTTAAATGAAACTAGGCGATGGTTAATGAAACTTCAGTCTACAGCACAGATCCACAGACACAGTAACGACATTAAGGCACAAAATGGTACAAAATATGTAAATCACATGTTGTCCTAAATAGTCATATGGCTTCCTAACACTCCTTACAACGGGACAGTTTATTCAAAAGCTGACTTTAAGTTGATGTCACATGACCGTGACATCCAGATGTGGCTGCGTCCTGTTGAAGTCGGTTCGGTGAGAGACGTCTCGTGATCTCGAGTGTGCTCAGAAGCCGAAACAGCTGGAGAGAAGTGAGAGAGCTCACTCATGACCGAGTGTGTTCATGATCACGTTTGCACGCTCAAATCTCATTCTGCTCTAAGAAATCCGTGCCTGTGCGCTCTCAGAAGTTGACTTGCAGGCTGAGTGGTGCTCAGGATTTGTTTTGCGCTCTCTCAAACCTTTTTTCCGTCAATATTCCTCCATAATTCTTCTCGCTTTCACTTTGTAAAATCATCCTCGCTCTCAAATTGGTTCTCTCCCTCGCTCTCTCACACTCACACACAAACACACACACCGTCTCCCTCTGGTTCAGCGCGGCTCCGGCTCCCACTCGAGGGATTCCCATTTATTCCCTTTCATATGCTTATGGCAGGAGCACACAACTAAATGCGCGTGTAATATGTTTCTGAGGAAGCCACATATTGCAGCAGCAGGCAGCTGTGATGCATAATACATGAGCACAAGTTCCACAAAATGCAACGTAATGTGCATTAATCCTACACTGTTTACAGTGAGAGGGAAATCCATTAAGAGGTTTTAAGAGGGAATTATGTGTTTTTACTTGCTTTTTATTCCTGCGTGTCACATTTTATCAGCGTTTGGTTTAAAATTGAAACGGTTGTTAATGTGGTTCGTGGCTCCGCAGATGAAGGCTCATGCAGAGAACTTCTGCGGTTCTAAATTAAAGAAGATACAAGTGCAGATTAAGATAAATACTTTTCCGGGCTCACCGCTAACCTCAGCCTCACGGTGCATTTTCACTGTTCTTGCTTGATTTATCTGAAAGCTTGAACACGATACTGCACTTTGATTTTCTGTTCTTATTCCGAGCTAAATGAGAATCTATGAGTGTGTTTAAAAAAAGGTCAACAGCTCATTATTTTAACAAAGATAGAATGACAATTATTATTTTTAGCTTTCAACAGCTGAAGATTTCAGGAGTTTTAGACAAAGCTGCGCCACAGTCGAATGTTGGCCAGTTAAAATGAAGCAGGAAGAGATTTTTATTTAGATCATTTTATCTTTGACATCATATTTTGTTGGTGTTGTGGTGGAAACAAACACTTTTGTCCACAGGAGCCTCCAAAATCAACAAAAATCCTTATAGTGGCTGCAAACTGATAACATACTAAAATGTTATTACCCAGTACTGTAGTACTGTAGTTACTATACTGTAGTTCATATTAAACAAGGTCAAGGTTTCAAATAATGAGGTAAACATATGTAAAATATCAGGCTTCAGACTGTCTGAAACTACCCACAGAAGGGGAGGAGGCTGACACACCCAAAATAAATTGTAAATTATTTTAGTCAAAAAAAAACATTGTTTGCCTTTGATACAAGAAGCCCCTGACCTGTGACTCCAGCAACCATCATGGAAGATAACGTTGTAGTAAACAATCCGGTGCCTGCAGCTAATGCTAGAATACTTTAGTAGTGTTTTAAAGTAGGTATCAAAATAAAATAGTTTAACTTCTTAAAAAAAAGACTTGCATTGATGATGCGACAACAGCTAAAGACTGATGTTTATCCGTCATCCTCCCCTTCAACTCGTGCGACTCCCTCAGTTAACTCTACAGATCTTTTGGCAGCAGAGGAACCTGCTCGTCAGGCCAAATTAAAAGAAACAGAGAGAGAGCAGGAGGTTTTTGGCTAAACGGTTTGACCAGTAGAACGTAACATTCAACTGGACACTGTGTTTTGCCAACCTCGCCGCCACTTTAACATCGATTTAGTGAAAATTAGATGTGGAACACCCAGTTTTTCTGATGCACACCCACAGTCTTTTTTTCTGGCGAGGCGAGAATGCTTGGGTTTGCAATATTTTACCATTTTAAAAAAAAATGGTTATCTGCTTCAGGCACAGCACACCCACTCAGTCTGTCTGGACATACTCGCTGTTTAACCACACGTTTGCGTTTGTTTATGCAAAGTGTCAATTTAGGACACGTACAAAAATCGCTTCAAATGGACACGAGATACGTGAGGCGGCCATGATGCGTGTGGATGCTCAGGGATGTGTGAGCAAACATGTAGTTAAGTTAGACTCTTAAAGTTTTTGGGGCTTGTTCAGCTTTTCTCACAGAAAGTTAGTTAATTTCCTGATGGATCGATAGCTTTACTTGTTGCTAAAGTAGCCGCTAACTGCTAACTGCTGCCTACTGTAGCTGCTGTTAGCGAGTTAATTCAGCTGTATTCCCTGTCATCAGACTGGCCTCCTTCAGTCTCAGAGTCTGTGTTTGGTCCCAATCTGGCCGTTTTCACTGGGAAGCAGCTAAGCCCCGCTCTGGTTTTGATGCTTCTTCCAACACCACAACATGCCAGATTTACCCGCCACGTACCCCCCCACCACACCTCCTCTTGGTGCTCCAAAGCTAGTGGCACAAACACCAACACTCCCCCGATGCTCTGAGGTCCCAGTGCAGGCAGAGTCAGCTGATTGGTCCTGAGAGGATTGAGGTTCAGGGGCTAACTCTTATCAGGACTCTTTCTATATTTTCAGTCTTCACTTTGCTGCCCCCCTCTAACTGAAATCCTTTTCTTCCTCTACTTTAATATGTCTAGAGAACCATGAGCCAGTTCAGTTTTGGTCTGTTGATTCCAGCGTCATTAGATAACTTTAGATGTTAACACGACCTTTGTGGTGGATCTTTCACTCTGACTGTGGAACATACATCAAGTTCCATATTGTAACTGTGCAGGAAATATGTTGAGTTGACGCCACGCTGTGAGCCGTCTCCGAGGTAACAGTCACCACGAAGCAACAAAATGGTGAGATATTGGATATTATATTTATTAATGTTGACATACATCATGCAATCTACAATTTAAATATTGTCGCTTGGTGGATGCTTTATCCAGATTGCCTCCCGGTGCTCTATCAGCATGTAAATACTCCTCCGTCTAGCACCTGCCAAGTGTGTTTTCATCAGTTTGCATGCAGGCTGTAGATCTGTGATGCAGTGAGGTTGTTTTCAGGATTATAAACCCACAGGGGGTCGTCACATCTGTTCCTCGCTCCCCCATCATCCCCCGACTGTCTCCACTCTCTGTCAGACACGGAGTGAGTCACAAATACATGTTAGTCGTGTGTCTAAAGGTCACTTCTGTGTGTTATGATATTAACTAATACATCATTGAACATTGTTACTCATGTTTAAGAATGTTTAACCTCTAATGTCCTGAAACATAAAGGAGGAGAACATGGACTTAAAGCTGCAGTTTGTCACCTTGAAGACATTTAAACAGCTGCAAAGATTTTGTCTCATCATCTGAACATGAATATTAATGCTGGGCTCGTGTTTACCGTGTTCGCAGGAAGGCTCCACATGAACGTCCCCCTCTTGTGGTTTTCACAACCTCCAAAGTGGAAATTTTTTTGAAAACTCAGAGTTTACAAGTTGTTATGTTTTTTCTTAAGTTTTCAGAAATTGTGCAGGCCATGCAGGTTCCTCTGTCAGTGAGTTAATATATTGTTGTTATAGTTGAATAGAGTTTTTGAGGAAACTGTTGACAGCCTGATCTTTTCATCTTGCCTTTGCATTTCCTGCATTACGTTGCATAAAGATCACTGAATGATCTGTTTAATCCAGGACTGCAACATCTATAAAATGAAAAACAGACATTTCTTACTATTTTTTGATTAAATCCTACATCGTGCCTTTAAATATCTCATTTCATAAGTCAGATATTCAGTTTAATTTGATAGTAAATGAAGAAAAGCAGGAAATCTCCATATTTAGGAGGCTGAAAACAATATTTTTTGCCATTTTACATTGAAAAATAATTTTGACAATGATTCAGTTATCCAAATAGTTTAATTCTATATTACCACTTGTCTGGTTGGACATGGCATTTTACTTGCACAGGGCTTATTGTTAAGCTAGATGTTGATAGTTTTGGCCTCCATGTTACCGTCCGAGCAGCAGCGTTTTCATGATTTAACCGCTCAAACCTCAAACACACAAGTTCATGAGTTCCATCTGAAGGCAGCATGTGATAAAGTTAGCGTTAGCATCGGCTCTGACTACTGGACACGTGTACCTGACATAACAAAAGTGTTTGGAAAATGACTACAAGATAGTAATTTTAGTGGTTTTAGTGGATCACCAAACTCCTCACACAGATAAATCTAATAATAATAATATAATTATTATTTTTAATCATCACATGCTTTCTGCTTTAAAATCTCAAAGTGAGGCTGCAAACACCCCCTAATTGAGACCCTGTGGACCTTCATGTCCATATTCACGAGTTCTTAAAACAGTTCTGAGCATTGAAATTCAACATTTCCAAACTAATTCGTCCTGCTGCTGTTTGGGGCTGACAACAGGCAAAGTTTCCTGGTGTTGCGTTTAATAAAAGATGATAAGAATCGTGTTCAAAAGTTGGCTGCAGTTTCTGTCAGGAGTGCTGCGAGCAAGTGTGTGGATTTGTTTTTCCTGTTCGAGTCCTTTTTGGTCAAATCAACTCTGTTTTGGTGTTTGTACACATAATTGATGACTCATATGTGTGTTTGAGTTGTGTTGTTACTGGCACCAAGTCCCGTACACGCTCACTGGCACTGTTACAATAGGTGCTCAGGTTAAAAGCATGCACCAAGCATCTTTTTCTCTGTATGTACAATCTGTGTTCACCTGTTAAATAATTCACAGCCGTTAGGTTTGTGTGTCAAAAGTCGTCTCCAGTTCGGAGTTCTTGAGGAACTCTGCAGCTGCAATGAAATATTGAAGCAAACCTCTGAAGTTGCACCCTAAATTGAATTATCCTGTCAGGGAAAATGACTCATTCAAGTGCCACACACACGCACACACACGTACACACACACACACATCCATTATACATTATATCTTTCTGTAGTGTTTCCTCACACATAAAGGCCACAGGCTAAGTGGTGTGACTGGCCTAACAGATGTGAGTCATTTGTCAGACTATTGACCCAATCCGCCGGATAAACTAAATGCCAATACGAGCCAGACAGAGCAATGCTAATCCCTGTGTGTTCAGTGTGTGTTTCTGTGTGTGTGTGTGTTTCCCTCCACGACTTCTCTGCTCTTCTCTGGAGTGCTCTCAGCATTGCGACAGTCTTGTTAGAGGTAATTTCTCAAAATGAGTTGAACCAACAAATCCAAACGTTTGTGAAAGGGGGATACTGAAGGGAATGTAGTTAAAAAAGAAGAAAGGGAAAATAAAACCTGTTTTTTAGGTAGATTCGTCTCCACCTCCCTCTTTGTCTGAGTCTGTGATGTTTCATTTAGACCCGAGTGTCACAAGGCGGCTCAGTGAAAACTGAAGATTTGCATCATCAGTCAAGTCGACTGAGATTCTGCCAGTCAAGTGGTCTTTTTGTCAGTCAGTGTGCATTAAGATAACAGGATTAAACAGATAAAAGCTTAGAAAAATCCACAGGAAGAACATTTCAATGATGAGAGAAGGTAAAACGAGGGGTTGATAAACAAGTTTCACCACAAACCACAAAACTAACTGATAGAAGTGAAGAGACGTGAGGATAAAACAGCTGTTTTATTGCTCTCACCACACTAACCAGACTCCCTCTGCAAAACATCCTCATCGTCAGCTTCATTCAAACTCCACAGAAACCAAATAAACCTCACCAGAAACTTCATGATTCGTGTTTCCACTGTTCCAACAATCACCAACTCTGCTAAACTTTAAATTCACGGCATGAAGGAGCACAGAGCGCAGAGGTGCATGGAGCATGAAGGAGCATGAAGGAGCATGAAGGAGCGTGAAGTGAACTGTAGGAGGACGCACACTTTAACTTTCTGACTGTGTTTTCACATCACAGATGATGAAACAAGGCATTAAAATGTGAGTCTTACTGGTGAAACATACTCATGTAGGCTGAAATCCTTTAAACTCAACTCAGACTCTTTTGAAATAAACCCCAAAAAAAGTTTTACTAACTTATAATCTTTAGTTGAGATAAATCGCTTCTCTTATTTAACTTGAATCTTTGAGTTTTAGAAACTCAAAAGAAAAAATCGTCATTATCTGAGTGCCTGATAATTAAATGTTTTTAATTGAAAATGTAAAATTATTAACCATTGTTAACTTTCAGTTCAGTGGGTTTACTTTCTAAAACTCAAAGATTTCAGATCATCTACAGAAGAAAAGTAAATTATTTCAACAAAACTTTAGTAGTTGGTAAAAACTTTTTCAAAACCTGCAGGTTTTAGTCAGACTCAAACTTCAAAAGTCTACTGAAGTAAGTTACCTTTTCTCAACTTTTTTGTTTTTACAGTGAACTGAATAAAAAGAAAAAGAATCGTCAAATATTCATATCGGACGCCCAATAGAGTTTTATATTCTGTAAGAAACAGAATCAGATCTTTCAGGGATTACAGGGTGACATGTTGAACATTTTCATCAATCTTGACTCTGAGGTTTTCTCGTGCGATATGATTTTCATCTTTAAGCTGGAAAGCCTTTGATTGCTCTCTGCCTTTAGATAAAACCTCTCTGATGAGGAGATATTTCAGGGACTGTAAATAGAAACTGATCTAATCTTAAATCTCCTCTTGTTTGCAGTTTAAACCTTCATGTATTTCTCACTAATGAAGTTTTTCAGCTGTTGTCGTAGCATCACCCACAATCTCTGATTAGGTACTTCAAATATTTCCTTTTAAAGTCATACTGAGATAAGATAGATGAGATCGTTTGCTTTATTAAAATTCTACATGGAAATTGGTAGGTTTATTATGTTTTTTTTTTTCTTTCAGCCAGTTTCCGGACTCTCTCTCCGTCTCTGTTTCAGGTTTATTTTAAAGCGAGAAGTTGAAATAAACTGAGGTATATTATGATGTTAAGTTCCTGTTTTATCCCCAGAGTTTTTCACTTTACTTTAAAATAGAGTTCTTAAATATCCTTCATCATTTCGAAAGGACAGGACGTCTTTAATTACTCGGCAGGATGTAATAAATTGGTTTTGGAGAAAGAACTTTATTATTGATAATTCCAAACCACTGCAGAGATTATGACTCATGAATTTCTCTCTTCTACACAACAGTGAGACAAATCGAGGTACATGCTGTTCACTGTTCAGAAGTTCAAAATAGCCACAGTGGAATAAATGTCCTTGGATCACAATTACATGCTGAACTCTGCACACGCTTTTTAATAATAGGTGAGAGGAGGAGGAGGAGGAGGAGGAGGAGGAGGAGGAGGAGGAGGAGGGAGTCGTGCTCTAACCTGACTGTGTGTGACTTTACTGTGTCATTAAACCGACTCAAGGTTCAGATTGTACAAGACGGGACGATTACACACGTGACTGAGGCCAAAATAAAAATGATTTATTAGCAGTAAAAAAAAGGCTACTTACAGAAAGATGAAGTGGGACAATAAGTGACAATAAGTGCAGGAATGAGACTGAAAAGTCTGAACCCAGCGAGCCTCCAGTCACTGAGGAGATACCACTCTACACTGTAAAACATCAGACAGGAATGAAGTGGAATCATCTTTTGTCATTAATTTGATGAAGGTTTTTAAATTTGAATTAAATGTATGTGTTTATGGCCTATTGAAACAATTGTTCTACAAAACAAGTCGCCTTATTGAAGGCTTATACATGCTCAGAAACCCCAGTTGTGGTAAAGAACTTTTGACTGACATAGGTTTTTGTGGTGGGTGTGGCAAAATGGCTTGGCCACGCCCACTAAACAGCAGCCCCCACAGCATGTTTCACCTACATGCATGAAAATCGGTACGCATATGCATCATGGCCAGACGTACAAAAAAGTCTTTTGGAGCCGAGCCTAAACTCAACAGGAAGTCGGCCATTTTGAATTTAGTTACAATTTCTGGCAATTTGCATGTGTTGTATTTTAACGAACTGTTACTTTAACAGATCATCTCCAAAGCTGCTGAGTGTAATTTTTAGCATTACATATAATATTTTGTGTGCTTATAAGGGTGCCAAGTGTCGGCCTCTTTATTATGTACTATATACTATTATATACAATTATGTAAATTGCAGCCCTTCGTGTATTGCAAAAGTTTCACAGCCACTTTATTCGTAGGTTCTCCAAGAGAAAAGTGCAACGGTGTGTTTGCAATCTGCAAGCTGACCACTAGATGTCACTAAATCCTACACACTGGTCCTTTCAAATGACTTTTCAAGAAAAACTAGTTGTCGAGTACTTTGTATCATAAATTTCTTGAACTTGTTAACTTAGTTTCTTTTACGTTTTCAAAATTTATGAGACGACATCGGACTAATTATTCAGTTTAAGTTCAGTTGACTTGCATTTTTACAGCGGCAGGGAAACATACATTTTTTAACTGAACCAGCCTAAAATGTTTTACAGTGTACCAGCTAAAAACAGAAAAGTAGTGGAGTACTTTTTTCTCAGGTGAATTTCCCTTTACCTCTTGAACTCATTTCAAACTCTTTGCTTACATCCATCCTGCTCCATTTGCCTCCACTCACGGACGAAGCTGTAATTTCTTCTGAAGCAGAAGTCAAGGGAGCAAGATGGAGTGAGAGCAGACAGGGTCTCTGACAGACACATCAAACAGATGACAGACCGACGAGGCCGGTGACGATGACGGCGTGACAGCGATGACAGCGACTTTACAATGAACAAACGAGAGACGCAGGGGGGTGGGGAGAGAAGTCAACGGGGTTGATAATGGAGACCCAGAGCATGACAGTGACAGAGACACAGACGGTGACGATGACAGAGAGACAGAGTGGCATTGATGATCCAGAGACAGATGGTGTGACAGTGACAGAGAGACGACGGCAGACAGACGAATGCAAACGATCCCGCTGCCTTGAGGTGTGAGGTGTGTGTCCTCGCTGGCAAAGCATCAGATGGCAGTCAGAAGCTCCTGTGTGTTGTTACTGAAGGTGATGCTCCCTAGGTTATCAAAGTGACGATACAGGACGGACACAACAAGCTTCACTAAGTTCACTAAAATTGATTTTTTAAATCATTTTCTTAAAGTTTTGAACCTTCAGATTTCAGTCCTGGTCGATTTGACGACATCTCTCGTGGTTTATTATAGAGAAGCAGTTGGTGTATTTGTTTACGGTGCAGCCAAACAAACTATTTTATTAAAGACATCTGTCAAAAATAATTATAACTGCAGTCTGTAAACAAGTTGGTTATTTTGCCCAGGAGCCGGACGTCACCTGACGCTCTTCCTCTAACAGTCCACTGCTCCTGACTCTTGAGTTACTCCCACAAACAGTAGATAAAGTTGACAAAGTTTGTCTTTAAATTGTCGTAAAACCTGCATTCTTTCTAATGGCCAGCAGGGGGCAGCTCCAGTGGTTGCAAAAAGGAGTCTGATTGTTTGGAGTCTTATGGGGAAATGAGGCTACTTGATTTCTGTCTCTCTCCATCACTAGTTTCAAATCTTCTTTAGTATTGCAGGATGTTGATGTTGATTTAGAAAATTATGGTCCTATTTAGCGTTAAAAAAAGGACCGTAAATCACATTGTGCTTAAGGGGCGGGGCTCCCATGTGATTGACAGGTCATTCTCAGTGAGTTGATGCACTGCACCGCACAGGGCTCAAGAAACTCAGAGTCATCAGAGCAGCAAATAGAAAAGCTTTCACAAAGCTGTTGTGAGTCAGTTTTATGTTTTGTCAGTTGAAAAATATAAACATAACGATTAGTATCAGCATTTTGCCTGCTTGTATATGCTTCTTTGATCAACATGATACATGTAGACCTGCTGCAAACATGAGCAGTTTTGATCGTGTCCACTACGGATCGATCTGAAACGGTCGATCGTGATCCTGTCAGAATTCCATACAACTGAAGATGACCAGTGGAATATTGATTCTGACACATCGTATATGCAACAACCTTTTATTCTGGTGATTTTGTTGAAGGTGAAACATTTAATTCAACGTTTGCAGCTTGATAACTCATCTGGCTGACTGGGGGAGACTTCTGTTGCCGAAATGCAAACACAGCTTTTCGATGACGTCGGCTGTAAAAGGGTCTGTTTAGTCTTACATAATCATGCCGGACTCACCCTGCATTTTAAGAAAATAATTTTGCATCATGTCTTTACTTTCTCATAGAAAATAAATTATATAAAACACATCTAAAATAGTGTGAAGCTCGTGTGCTGCAGGGGAAGATAGAATTTCACTGTCTGTGCCAGAAGATGAAGTATAACAGCTCAGATTGAGAAACAGACTGTCAGAGACAAAGTGACACGTTCGAAACATCGAGCTTTGATAATACCAGGGATTTGTCTGGATTTGTAAACTATTAGACTGACAGTTGCAACAACAGCAAACGCTATAAATAGAGACAGTGACAAACAGACAGTGGCACTGACGACACACACGGTGACTGTCATGAGGACTGTGACCACGTCTTCTTCATAAAGTTGTCTTTGTGTTCAAGGTTGATTCACCGCAGACTGAGCGAGAGAGTAGCAGCAGAAATGGACCGCTGCTGCGTGTGACCTCAGACGTACGGTCTTCAAACACAAAGAGACTTAATGGAAGCGGCCTGTTAAACTGACAGAGACAGAACAGATAGAGAGTTAAGATCTCGTCCCGTCTCGGTGCTTGTTCTACATTCAGAGCAGGCTGCAGTCGTGGCCCGAGCTCACCTCTTCAGAGTCTTCTGCTTCAAACGAGGACACCAGCACAGACGAGAGAAAAGTGCTGGGCTGCCTGCAGGCCAGAGTTTTATCTCTGAGTCTCTGCCAAGCAATTTGCTTTTATTTTTTATTTGTAAAAAGTCTGCAGTTGCTGATGATTGCATCCTCACACGTTTTTATAAGGTTCAGGGTTCAGTGTTAAAGTTTTTTTTTCACTTGCCCGACCAGACGAGTGGGTCAGAAATTTACACGCCCGAAGTCAATTTTAGTGAAGGCTGTGGCTGGAAGCACAGTTTCAAATCTTCTTCAGTGCAGCATGATGTTCATTTAGTAAATAATGGTCCTATTTAGAGGAGAATAGTCCATAAAGCAGAGTGCTCTGCAGGGCGAGGCTACAGTGAGATTAAAGGGTCATTTTCAGTGAGTTCATCCAGTGCAGCACACCGGCTCACAAAACTCAGATCAAACTGTTAAACTGGGCTGTGCTCATCAAATATGGATCAATGTTCTGTTAATACAGCGCCTGTTTCTCGCTTAAGATGTTTCAGAAACATATTTTAGTGACCGTTGAAATGTAATACAAGAAATTTCACTTCCTGCTGTACTGCCAAAACCAAGAACCACCCAAGTCACAGTCAATAGGTCACCAGCTCCACACTCTCACTGGTTTCTGCTCATGTTCAAGATGCAATGCAGTGGCCATAATGCCAGACTCGAGGCTTCAAAACAGTAGTTTAGAAGCCAATCAGTGTCATCCACTTATTGTTCGGGTGTCTATGGTTACTCTCGATTCAAAACTAATCCACTGAGAAAAAATAACAAAGACTAAAGTTAGTTGTCATGTATGATGTCGGGCTGGAGTGTCTATAAAGTGTCTATCACAGTTTAAATGTTTAGTTTTGTCAGTCCAAAACCCCAAAATGTTCCATTTATTATGATAATAACCAGAAAAGCAAGAAATCCCCATTTGAAGGTAAAGTGAGTTGCTTAACTCCCCTGACATGATATTTTATTTGCCACAGGCAAGAAGGACTCACTATTGTTGAGCCCTGGTGGAATAAGCAGGCTAAAATCTTCAGAATACTTAAATTTGAGTATAAATTTGATTTCATTATGCACAATTTTAATTATTTCAAATATAGTCCACACAGAGTGACTCTTAAAAAGCCTCTTCTCTCAGGCTCCCTCTTTTTGCACAGAAACGTGTCGACCGTTAGAGATTTGGTGAGACTCTTTGCATCACGAGAGAGATCCCTGAGTGTCTTTGCTACAGGCTGTGTCACAAATCAGGGCTGAATTCTTGCAGGA
Source organism: Lutjanus campechanus (assembly GCA_027495735.1). Classification (NCBI taxonomy): domain Eukaryota; kingdom Metazoa; phylum Chordata; class Actinopteri; order Lutjaniformes; family Lutjanidae; genus Lutjanus; species Lutjanus campechanus. The sequence continues at coordinate 5,984 of JAJHUR010128687.1, read as the reverse complement.
TCTCACAAATCTATCCGCCTCCATTCTCTTCTTACACTCTCGCGTGTTAATGCACCTCTAAGCTGGCTCGCCAACCGCCGCAGAGGAAGAGAGTGAGAAGAAAACATGGAGGAGGAGAGTGAAATTTAAATTGTAAATACAGAGCAGGATGCATCTCAACGAGCCCAAGATGAGGGTTGAGATGAAAGATGAAGATGAGCAAAAACCTGCAGAGGAAGTCAAGTCTTTTTTTTATCGTTTGCTATACTCAGTGCAAAATGAAATACAAATTTGTGTGATTTTTATATTCCACTGACTGAAGTCAGGCTGGAATTTATTTGCATCTGTTAACCTTAAAACCTCTAAGACTTCTTTGTTCTCTAAAAATTTGGGATGTTAAATACAAGTTTATTTGTGTAGCACATTTCAACACAAATTCATTTCACCAGACCTTGTTTATTTCATACTGGTTCTTTGGCACGACACTTTACATTTTGTATGAATGAACTCCCTGAACTATCTGTTCTCCGTTGGCAAAATCAGTCATTTTATGTTGCAAACCGCAGGTGTTGTACGTCCACTGCTGCATCGATCGGTGCATTTGTTTGGGTTATTATGTGACCCTTTAAGCAGCCAAAGTGAAGAGTTTGTAGAGATGTACAAAGAAAGAAACAGCTGACGCTAAAAGTCTGGTCTTGACTGGTTTGAACTTCAAGGATCGAGCAGAAATGCATCTTACCGGAGGTGAAATTTAAATATTTCACATGTTAGTCCTGCACAGGGTGACTTCCAGCGGCTGCAACAGTAGAATAGGCTCAGAGGTCTGTTGTTTTCTGGGTGCACTGGTGCAGTCATGAGGATTATTCACATCAGCGGTGCCTGGTACAGAAAGCACTGTGGACGTGTTCAGTCAGGCTCCGATGCTCACGTCATGCTGCTGTCACGGGACGAGCGCACAGTGACGGCGGAAGAGATGAAAGCAGATGACGACACAGCTTTCGTATTCGTGTGGTTTGTGAATGATGTTTACAGATGACGTGGTTTTTAAAAAAGAAAAGTTATATTCATATTTATTCAGTAAACAAACACTCACATCGCAGCTGTTTCTTTTAGTTGTTATTTTCCGTAAATTTTCTGATAACGTCTCAGATTTTCATGTTTTTTTCCTCTGTCTGTTTTTCTCCGCAGTGATCTGTAACTTCCGGGGCTCAGTGACTCAGGGTTTGGCTCTGGAGGTGGGAGAGACGGTTCAGATTCTGGAAAAATGTGAAGGTAAGACCTGATGAATACCTGATGAAAAGCTAAATGAGGCGGTGTTGGTGGAGGATGTTTGAAACACAAGAAACGTCCTTGATCATTGTTTCAAAAGTACTAGAACGTCACTAAAGCGGTGACACATACAGTAACTGTCGTCTAGTAAGATTTCCTACAAAACTATTTGCAGTCAGGAGGGAAGTGACGTAGACTTTGAGACGACCAGTGTTTAACAGCAGCGTTCTGCAAGAATTAAGCGTTCGTCATCACTCAGACTGACACTACATCAGGGTTTTTATCAGTTTTACGCTGTGCTGTGCAACAAAATGTTAAAATCACATTACAAACAAAAAGAGGAGGAAGAAAAATAGCTTATAACCGCTTTGTCACCTGCTTTGTAATGTTTTTCTTCCCATCCTTGTAGAAATGAGGTCACCAAATGTATTGTTAACCTTAAGAATTCTGCTCGTGAAAACCTATAATCAGATTTTCAAATTACTAGTGTGTGAATGTGAATTATATTAATTAATGTCACAGAGCTGCTGTTATGGTGCTGATGTAGAGATACGGTGACCTTCCCTGTAACATTTAATCTGCTCTTCAGAGGCTCTTTTAAAGAAAACAGGATTACTTTGCACTGCTGAGTCTTTCTTTTGGTCAAGTACAGCTGCTCTTTGGATACTTCAGGTATTTTGTGGTTATTCTCCAGGTGAAGGGCTCTTTGCATGGATGAAACAATCTCAGTAAAAAAAATCAAAAATGCTTCAAAATCACCCCAAGAAACGCTGTAAGGTTTGTATAGAAATAAAATGCTTTTATTGTACAAGGTAACAACTGGTCAGGTGGCTGGTCAGACCTGTGTTGGTTGATAAGCATTCATCCTTTTAAACTCTTTATGCCATGTAAATAAAAGCATTTTAATTCTATACAAACCGTACGGTGTGCTCTGGAGTGTTTTTGAAGGAGACTTTGCATTTTTGATTTTTTACTGAGACTGAATATTACTGAAACGGTTTCGCCCGTGCATCGAGCCCTTCACCTGAAGAATAAGTAGGATTACTTTTCAGTTCAGTCGATTCAGGAACATCCACATCATAAATTTACCCTTTTATTGCAACAAATCGAAATACAGTTATAGTTTAGAAGCTTCCTGGATTAGCAAACCAGCATGCTGAGTCAAAACAAGAGGTGTAATATAAAACCCCTGCTTGATATAGAAGAGTGGATCTGAGCAAGACATGAATATCATTTAATCTTTGAGACACATCAGGACTCTGACCTGGAAAAAGGAAGCTGAGGTGGACAAGGCAAAGCAACAGTGTGTGTGTGTGTGTGTGTGTGTAGGTGTAGGTGTGTGTGTGTGTGTGTGTGTGTGTGACAGAGATCAGTGAGGAGCAGCCATATTTAAATGGACCACCTTGTCGTGAGCGTGAACTGTGGTTAGTGTGTGACTGATTAGAAATGATTCAGTCAGCGAGCTGACAGCTGACGACGGCTGGACGCCTCCGTCTTCTGCATGAACTAAAATGATGCTTTATTTTCACAGAAACAAACACATTGTCTGATCACGTTGAATTAAAGGGCGTCACTTTTTCTCACAAAAACACAACAGTCGACACAAAATGCCAGCCAGTAACTTCAACAAGAGACCTGCTCCTGTTTCTCTCTTTATTATAGAAACTAAAGGTGATTTCTGAAAGACTGAACAAAGATCTGAAGCACGGTTCATGTTTTTGTTGGATGCTTTGCATTTTATCCAGTTAGTATTTTTTCCCCATTGCAATAATACGAGCACACTAAGGAGCTCTACATGACAAACCTGGTCCTGTCTTCATCAACTACATGAGCTGCGTCTTCCTCTTCTCTCAGTACATTTGAGTTCAGTTCTTCTCTCTCAGCCTCTTGGAAAATAATTGAAAAGTCAGATTTTTGTTAGTTTTGTCCAACTGACAATTAATCATCTTTTCCGCTCCTCATGTGTGAATATGGCTCATTTTATTCTGTTGTGTTGTTTTTCCTTTTTCCTTGTTCTGATGATAGCCTGTCAAAACTTCCTGTTATTGGTCAGAAAGTCTGAACCATCCAAAAGAAATGAACCAAACTGTGGTTCGGTTTGATCCAGATCGAGACCACCTCTCAGTCAGACCAGGGTTTCACTGTTTGGTCTGGACCGTGGTCCAGGGGTGGTTTCACACCTGCAGTCCAAAAGTCCAGACCAAATAAAATAAGTGTAGAAGGGCCCTCAGTCATCTCTTTATGTCCTATTAGTATTTTTGAGAGTTTAATTTTGCCTTAAAAGTTTTTGACCACCACAATTAACCAGCTGGTTCCTGTTTTATCTTTATTATGCACACACACGAGGACATACTGTACAAGCCAGCGGGTGATACAGAGCACATTAATAATAAGAATAAAGTTTATTTGCTCTGCACTTATAAAAACCAGCATTACAAAGTGCTTTACAAATTAAACACAACAACAGAATTCACAGTAATGAATGAACAAACCGGCAGGCTTAAGGAATAAACATAATGAATGATTAAGAATCATACATAAAACACCAAGGATGAAATATGAAATCATTTGAGCAAAAGTGTAGCAATTTGCTGATAAACACAGTGTAGAAAAACACTGTGAGCAGGTGATTATGGATGTTAACATTGTACAATTTTAACAAGGTTTCACCTGTGGGAATAGAAAATCAGCTTAGAAAATGTTTTTATGCAGAAGGAAGTGCACACAATGCAGAAATCGTATTTCTGTAAATTTTTGAAAGCACTGGTCTTTTCAGATGGGGGACGATTGATGCACTTGGTAATTCATTTTAACTGGGAGGCGAGCAGGCAGTTAAGGAGGCGGAGTGACAAGCAGGTGAGATCCTGTGAAAGAGTCGCAGTCGTGCTTGTTTCATGCGCAACCTTCCTGAACCATGGGTGAGAGGCTGATCCTCTCTGTTTGTGAGTTTCCTCCAATCTATAACTGTTTTTAAATAGTTATTAGGAGCATAAACAGGAAGGTTTTACATGGCAGAGCATCAGAACAAGACTGGATATATCAGATCTGTGTAGCAGAGGCCGTTCCCTCCGCCGCCCGTCTGAAAAGCCATAACTGATAACTCAAGATAGTTGACCTCTCCTGGAGACTCACCTGTCTGAAACTGGTGCTTCTTTTGCCAACAACTGTCCCTGAATGTCTGTAAATACTGCTGAGTTTCCTAAAATGTTGTAAAACTGTAATGAATCGTGGTCCATTTACCCCAGATGTTCATGAAGGCACCGGATAGAAAAGCCTCCACTTTAAAGCCTCTGTGACTGTGTTGTCACTAAAGCCCCACCGTACAAACAAACACTCACTGCAGCATCCATAGTTCTCTGGAATAATCAGTGCAAATAGCCTGTAATAGCCCAGTACAGGCCTGGACCAGAGCCCAAGTTATTAGCCGACGTTCCTCCCATTGTTATTCCTACTTTGACTCGCAGAAATTAGCAGCTCCAGCCAGGATGTGTCTGAAGCCAGGAAGTGTTGTCTTTTGTAGATAATGAGTGAGTAGGTGCTTCATTAGCCACAGCTGGGCAGTCCGCTGCCATCGATCCAGTGCCAGGGACTGACCGGGTCTTTCTTTACCCCAGAGGAAGACAGAGAGGCAGACCGAGCGGGGGAAATGTTCAGCTGATGAAAAAATGACATCCACTTCTTCCTGTGTTGTCGTCTCCTACAGTCCTCTTCACTTTCTCTCCTCAGTCATCTTCATTTTCCTCCTCCCTCCTATTTTTTCCACTTGCGCTCTTCCTCTTCTACATTTTTTCCTCTCTAATTGTCTGCTTGTATTGACCAGCCTCATATTCATCCCTGAGCTGACTTCATGGCATCCAATCAGCATCTAATTTGCTCTTGTTATCAAGTGCAACCCTTCCAGCGAAGGACGAGGGCTATTATCTGAGCCCCTGTGGCATCGCAGCTTTCCCTGTAACACACAGTGATTATCAGGGCAAGCCAGGGCTAACTTTTGTCCAAGATCCCCCACGGTAGTTTCAAGATTTCCCCGGCTTCTGTCATTATCTGAGCGTGCAAATAGAGTCCAAATACCCTCCAAGCAACGGTTGGCAAGTAGTGCAGAGCAGATAATTATGACAAAGTGTTTGTTTGTTTCTCTTTTTCTTTAACTTTCATAGAAATCCACCTCAGACTGTCTGTTTCTGACACATTTCAGACTAAAGACCAGTTACTTGGGGACGGCTTGTGTCCCCAAATGGGAACATTGGTTGTTTGTACAGTTTGGTCAGGGTTAGGCATGTAGTGGTTATAGTTACAGTTAGTGTAAGTCTCCAGAATATTAATGCGTTGTGACCATTATGGTTTGGCGATATGTTAAAGTTTTTCCAGCAGGCCACCGTCAGTCCATGTCATTTGCTGATATGTTCACAGAGGTAAATATATCATCCTCACCTGCCCTGCTGAGTTTCACCTGGAAGACTTTGTACGTTCGCTACGTCCAATAAATAAACTCACTGTTAGATACTTTACTTACACCTTCTGGATTCAAGTTTCTCTCTCTTTTACCCAACAAGACTTTATTAGCTTAGTTAACTCGTCGTAAAACACAATTCATTCAAACTCCACAGACACAAACAAAATAAAACTGAACAAAACCGTCTTGGTTCATCTTTCCACTGTTCCAACGATCACCAACAAGTAAATCCTTAATTCACTGAGTTAAATGTGAAAATATTCTGGCTTTACGCTGTTTTCCT